>KK117663.1:66408-93322 GCA_000611955.2 Stegodyphus mimosarum
AATAATAATAATAATAACATGCATACATTTATGCAGATTTTTCATTTTTTAAACTTTAATGCAGAGCGATAACATTTAGTGGCAACAATTTGAAAAGTGAATCGGGCATTCAGAGTGAATCAACGCAAAATCGCAAAACGAAAGTAATAGTCCTTCGGGACTAAATCCCTTTGGACTAATAATTTATTGTTCCAATGAATAGAAAAGATTTAGTACGAAATTTCGGATTAGATTTTATTAGGTAAAATTGTCCATTGTTAAAAACTGGTTTTTCTATATTTATATGAGTATAATCAAATGCTTGCCTCTTTATTTCTTTTATTAAAAATTATACTTTATTGTGTAATCGAATAGCATATAATTTAATCCCTTTTAATTAAATAAATTTAAGTGTTTATAATATATTTAAAATAACTACTTTGAATGAATACCATAATTTAATTTTTATGTTATTTCTTTAATATCAAGAAATATAAATTTATAAATCTAAATACATTTCGGTAAGCACGTATATCTCCGCGATATTTAGTTATCAATAATGAATGCTCTTTCATTTTCAACAATATGTTATGGTTTACGTATGCGGCAATATATTATGTCAATTGCTGCAAAACTATTATAAGCTTCAAATCAAGTACCACTTCAAATCAAGTTCACTAAAAGCTGTAATGGGCTTCAAATACCTTATCTTTTATCTAGTTTAATCCAGCTTTCTACGTAGTGTGTTTTTTAAATAAGGGCCGTTTTGTTGTGTACACTAATAGGTGGCACGCATGCCGCAATGAGTACTTGCATCTTGTCTCGGCGTTCCTTGGAAACACCTGTGCTCAGTTGTAACTGCGTAGGTTATCTGTACAATCTGTTCTGTGCCTTTAGAAGGTTCAAGATTATGGAATCGCCCGCCAATTCGAGGTACCGTCAGTGGCAAGTTTTTTGTCGGAAAGTAACCTATCTGCTGCAGAAATTCGCCGGCAGATTTGTGAATTTAGGAGCTATTGGCATGAGGAAGGCAAAGTGCGTAAGTGGGTCAGAGACTTCAAAGCTGGCGCGACAACGTCCATGATGAGTCCCGCTCCAGTCGCCCATCTGTAATGACAGGTGATATGGTGGCTTCAGTGGAAATGAAAATTCTTGAGAACAGACGCTTCACAATAAGCACTCTTTCAAAGGAATTTCCTGAAATGTCTCACCAGTGCTGCACAAGATTGTTTCTGAAAAGTTAAGATTTAAGAAACTGTGCTCCCGTTGGGCCCCTAAACTCCTAACGGAGGACTCCAAAAACAAAAGATTTGAGTGTTCGCTGAACGTTTTGATTCGTTATAACAAAGAAGGTGAGTGATTTTCATCTTTTCCGCTATCTCAAATATTATTTCGGTGGCAACCACTACAACGATTACGAAGACGTGGAAATGGCCTTGACTTCTTGGTTATCGGAGCAGGCGGCAAGTTTCTATGACGAGGGTATACAAAATCTAGTTCTAAGGTATGATAAGTGTTTAAACAAACTTGACAACTATGTTGAAAAATAGAGAAACGTATGTAGAATCTGGAAATAAATTTGGTTTTTGAAAAGTTTCATTCGTTTGATTTTTATTTTCAAACGACCCTTACTTAAAAAACATCCCTCGTATATGTATGCAGAAAGCTTAAATATAGAAAACAGAAACCTTTAGAAATTTGATATAGGGGTTATTGTGGACAAAACACTTCATCACGCACCGACACACAGAGGCACAGACATCACTCAAACGTAGTAAAATCTCTCTTGTAAGGACTCTAAATCATGCTTATTTACTCAAACCTCACTGTCGAATTTTCGGACCGAAAACATTACCTTTTTTGTCTATATATATAAGTTCAAAGGAGATAGAAAAGAAGCAATTTAGGTAATCCTATATACACTGAAGTGACAAAAGTCATGGGATACCTCCTAATATTTTGTCAGTCCTCCTTTTGCCCGGCGAAGTGCAGCAACTCGACGTGGCATGGACTCAACAAGTCGTTGGAAGTCCCCTGCAGGAATATTGAGCCATGCTGCCTCTATAGACGTCCATAATTGTTAAAGTGTTGACGGTGCAGGGTTTTGGGCACGAACTGACCTCTCGATGATGTCCCATAAATATTCGATGGGATTCATGTCAGGCGATCTAGGTGGCCAGATCATTCGCTGGAATTGTCCAGAATGTTCTTCCAATCAATCGCGATCAATTGTGGCCCGGTGACATGGCGCATTGTCATCCATAAAAATCCCATCGTTGTTTGAGTACGTGAAGTCCATGAATGGCTGTAAGTGATCTCCAAGTAGCTGAAGGTATCCATTTCCAGTCAATGATCGGTTCAGTTGCACCAGAGGACCGAGTCCATGCCATGTAAAAACAGCCCAGACCATTATGGAACCACCACCAGCTTGAACAGTGCCTTGTTGACAACTTGGGTCCATGGCTTCGTGGGGTCTGCGCCACACTCGAACCCTACCATCAGCTCTTACCAACTGAAATCGTGACTCATCTGACCAAGCCTCGATTTTCCATTCGTTTAGAGACCAACCGATATGTTCACGAGCCCACGACAGTCCCTGCAGGCGATGTCGTGCTGTCAGTAAAGGCACTCGAGTCGGTCTTCTGCTGGCATAGCCCAAGGAAGACAAATTTCGCCGCACTGTCCTATCGGACACGTCCCTCGTACGTCCCACATTGATTTCTGCGGTTATTTGACGCAGTGTTGCTTGCCTGTGAACATTGACAACTCTATGCAGACGTCGCTGGTCTCGGTCGTTAAGTGCAGATGGTCGGTCACTGCGCTGTCCATGGTGGGATGATATGCCTGAAATTAGATACTCTAGGCACACTCTTGACACTGTGGATCTCGGAATGTTGAATTCCCTAACGATATCCGAAATGGAATGACCCATGCGTTTAGCTACAACTACCATTCCGCGTTCAAAGTCTGTTAATTCTCGTCGAGCGGCCATAATCACGTCAAAGCCTCTTCACATGAATTACTTGAACACAAATGAAAGCCCTGCCAAAGCATTTCGCATTTATACATTTTCTACGCGATACTACTGCCATCTGTATATTTGCATATTGCTATCCCATGACTTTTGTCACTTCAGTGTAGTTTTTATCGCTTAATCTCATATTTTACATTTATATTTTAAATTATTGCAAAATTTAAGTGACTTATAATAGAAGATAGTTTCCTTCGTATAATAATATACTTCTTAATAACTTACTTAAATTTCTGTAGTATAAAATTTATTATGTACATTTTTTGATATTTCGTAAGTGTATCACGTCTTATTTATATAATTTTATTAACCTAAATCACTATGTAAATTATGCAAAAATGTAACATATTCAGCTGTTACTTTGATACATATAATTAGCATAAATAACCATTATTTATAATAATAATATCATTAGTCACTATTATGTACGTGATCAGCATAAAGCATGACTATAGTTTTCTCATTCTAGTGCAAAAAGCATTTGGTTTTTAATTCTGGCCCAAATTCATATTTTGGTGGCGGATCAATTTCAGAATGTAGGTAAAGGTTGCGCATAAAGATCGATGAATTTATGATGATCCCAATTTGCGTGCCCGACGTTTCCTATAATAGCGTGGGTGTTACCCACCCTTGTCACCATGAACCTGTAGTTCCTGGAGAAATGCCCATAGCGTCTGGATATCATTATTCTCCATATTTCGCTCACAAAACTTTACCAAATTAAATAAATGAAGGATTTTCTAACATCTTATCGACCATTAAAATTCATACCTGGAAGCCATACTAGTTTTATAACAGCAGATTCGTAGCCTAATCTGTTGAAAAATATATTAAGACAATTTATCATTTATCTTTTAGTTTTATGTTAGAAGAAAACATGTTTACTTAATTTTATATTTAAATTTAAAATCGTAATTTTCTCTTTAGAAATATTTTCATGTTTCCCAATTCTTTGAAAATAAACTCATATGGGCGATTTCCCGCAAATTAAAATGTGAACCTACTCAAAGAATCTGAGGTATGTTTTCATAATTCCTTCTCGAAATCTGATTTCTGCTGTCTTAATATGCGTTCGCAGTCTCTCGTTCTTTTATGCCTTGTTTCTCGCAGTTCATTTTAGAATTTAAATTCTAATCTTTGAAAAGCATTCGCAGAAGTACGAGAAGATTATTATATCTAATAATTCTGAATTTCTCGAAGTATTTGTTATACAGTGGAAAAAAGGGTTCAGAAGCATATAAGAAATCTCAGACTTGAATCAAATTTATGTCCGATTCAGTTAAAAATGCAGTTGTTCCACTGGTTTAGGTTGAAACAAACTTATTTTTTGTATTTGATAAAACTTTAAAAACACCGACAAAATTTCATGCTACTATTTCTGTAGTTTGGGTATCTGTGTTTGTTACATTATGAGTAGAATATCAAGTTCATCGAATCGCGAAGTTTCGTTAAAGGTTTTGGAAATTTTAGAGGATTATATCAGTTTTCGTGAACCGCGAAGAAATCGGCGAGTTATAATTTCTTCTATTACTTTCAAATTTTTATTAGAATTGTTCGATTGTTTTTCTGGTTTAAATAATCTTGCTTTAACCTTCATTTAAATTTACACAATGGAAAACCAACTACTACAAATACTACTACTCTAAAATCGAAACTACAACTTTTAATTGCCACTCGAGATTTCAAGACTTTTCGATATCCAGCAGTACCTAATAGCGAGTCAACGATAAAATAATAGAATACTGGTAATTCGATGAGTTTTTATATTAAAAAGGGCGGGTTGTCTGCATGACAAATTTTATGGCTTTGTCCACATGTACCATGAAAATCAGAAAGTTTTCCTCAAATCTCTCCATGAAATCATTCCTTCCATCAGGCAGACGAAAAAAAAATTTCCTAAGTACCTAAAACGTTGCATCTACTATTACAGTATTCGTCACTGGTGCCACGTCAATGTTGCAACTGTGCTGCTTTTGACAAATATGGGGGTGCTAAAATTCAAGTCTATGTGACTTCATAATTTCCTTATGCTACTTTTTGTTAGCTTAAATATTTTTAACTAATTATAAAATACTTATTTGTTCATATAATGCATCTACTAAAATTAATTTATAGTAAAAAATATTAATTTATTTATAGTTGAATAAAAATTGGAGATTGGTAATCCTGCAATCATAGTTCATGAAAACATGTGCCATCAGGCTTCAACAGAAGTCGTTGGTACTTTTTTCCGTGTTTGACTGATTGGTTTGCTTAATTTCTTGGTAATCTGTGAACAAATGGGAATCCAAAGTCAGGTTATAGCAGCAGTGTTAATTAAACTATAAATTACGAGTAACGTGAAAAATTCAACATCACCTTTCAAAGTACAGGGTGTTTATAAAGTCCCGGACCCATTTTGATGTTTAATAACTTATAAAATAATAAAGATAGATTAACATTAATAACATAAATGGTTAGATCGACTCAAAAAGTTTCATGACCCTTGTCAATGAACTTTCACGTGCCCCCTCGTCGCACGGAGAATATCAAGTCGATATTCAATTTCACGCCAGGTACCGGCAAGCATCTCGGCATCCACAGAGGATATTGCGGTTGTAATTATGGCTTTTAGGTCATCAATCTTCATCAATCTTCCTGTAAACGTTGTCCTTTAGAAATCCCCAAAAGAAAAAATCCAGTGGCGTTATATCAGGTGATCTGGGTGGCCAAGGAATTGGACCTCCTCGCCCAATCCATCTTCCTGGAAAATGGTCATTCAAAGAACTACGAACGATGGTACCCCAATGAAGTGGTGCACCATCTTGTTGCAAAAAGACATGTGGCTGAAGCTCTTCTAGTTGTGGAAATACGAAGTTTTCTAACATGTCTAAGTATACGACTGATGAGACCGTCTTTTCTGTAAAAACGAAAGGCCCAATGACTCGCTCGTGCATTAGTCCACACCAAACCACACCACCACACATTAACCTTTGGGGAATCCCTTTGTGCCTCACGGTATTAATGGGGGTTTTCAGATCCCCATATGTGCACATTATGGCGATTAACAATGCCAGAAAGATGAAAGGATGCTTCGTCGGAGAACATTACAGAAACGTACAGATATTTAGACTGGAAAAGGAAATTATCTGAAATTAACCACACCTGTAGACGATATTTACAAAAGTAAAGATATATAAAACCTCATAAAGAAAATATATAAGTCATTCCATCAAAAAATGCCATAAGTTTGTTTATATCTTCATTATTTTATGAGTTATTGAACATCAAAATGGGTCCGGGACTTTATAAACATCCTGTACTTTGCTTAAAACTGCACTATTAAATTTTGAATTATTAAAATTCCAGTAAACCTGTAAGATTTTATTTTAATTAAGTAGTCAATATGATCTGACCTTTAAGTTGTATGCTGAGAAATATTAGCTAAATACCCCAACTTTTCTCTCACAATTTGATAAAGCATTTTGTGTTATGTTCCTGCAATTAAAATTACCGCCTTGCTTATATGATAGATTACCTAGAATTTCAAGTATTGTAAGTTTTTTCTGAATTAAATCTACCAAAGCTTATACGGAGATCCGCAGTTTTCGGAAATTCCAGTTCGATATGTTTCCTTTTGTGCGTGTCATGATAAAAGACTACGTGACATTAATACCGGAGAGATCGATACTTTTATAATAACCTTCCGAAATTAGAGCTAGATTTCAGAAGTATTTATTGCCTATTCATTTGTGACGAAAGGAGATTATGTTTCCGTGGAAATAAAAATCAAAGTTGTCGTTTGTCATTTTCATTAATAAATCACCTGTCAAATGCTTTAAGGAATATGAACTTTTTTGCTGTTCTGTTCTTCCGTGGGTATCTTGATGTCACTATTGTTGGTCATACATATGTTACATACTTAATGCTTTGAGATTCATAACTCTGTATTTTTCTTAAATGTAAAGCGATGGTATTTGAATATCCTTCAAAAATGTTGCCTAAATCTTTAACATAATCATGAAAATTTTAGGTGCTTCTTTTACGTTTATTCTTTCATAGTTTTGGTTTCATAATATTGTTTCAAAATTAAGTTTATGATTTAAAAACATTCATATTAGTTTTAATAAAATTTTTAAAAAATGATAATATATCAAAATGAAAAATAAATGGTTTTACTGTTTATGTGATGATAAAAAAGTTTGCAATGCGATATATTTATACTCACTTAATAATCACTTCTATGCTGCCTTGTAAAGAGTTTGCCAATTTTTAAAACTATTTTACAGTAGGAACAAGCTTTATTAACAGCAACAACAAGCCAAAGTTTCAGAGAGAGAAATAAGAATACATAAGCGAAAAAAAATGAAGATAGAAATTTATAGAAAGATGAATTTCCGAATCAAATTGCATTCGCAATTATTTACAGTAAACCGACTGAAAAAAAGAAAGAATTGATGCACTATATAAATAACCAGATATTTACATCTTGACTATCGAAACACAAAATCCAATTTTAGAGCGAAACCCTAATGGGTTTTTTTTAAACAGAGTGCTTCTGAGATCAACTGGAGAATCGCCCTTCGAATCTAAAAAGAATCTCCGAAAAACCTTCCCCTAAATTGGAATTTACGGCGGCCCAGCTCACTGGCTAATCAATGCTTCACAGTAATATTGTCTGTAAAATTGTCACAAATTTCTAGAATTTTATCATCAAAAAAATGTCATCAAATAAAAGAAATACGATAGTGTTTTTTTTTCTTAGAACACGCATCTTAAAATTCAAAATCAAAAACAGAAGAAAGCAATACAGTCAGAGCAAACGATAATTAAATGAATCTGATCAGATTTAGAATTATGTAAGTGAAAATATTTAAGGCTCATTAGAGAATTCCGGCATCCATAAAGAGTACTGATAATTTTACTCTTTTCCAGTTATTGATAATTTTCTTTACTTCCTGTTAATTTTACTCTATTCTTGCTATTATGCTCCCCGCTTCTGCTGAAATTCCAGCACATTTTGATTTTCATATGAATGATATAATCAAATGTTGATAAAATTTAGGCATGACTACCTAACATTATTTCTGAGTATCATTTAAATTTAGATACCGTAATGTTAGAATGTTAAAGGGAGTTTAGATGTGATTACTTCTGAGTATCATTTTAATTTAGATAACTTAATGTTAGAATGTTAAAGAGAGTTTAGATACTTAACATATTTCTGAACAGGTATACTTAACATATTTCTGTGTATCATTTATATTTACAATTGTAGTGAGCGATGATTGTGGGTTCTTTCCTTTTACTATTCGGCGTCAAAAATCAAGCAAACTATTTGATTTATAAACGCTTTTATTCAGCATATTCTAGTACAACTGTATCGTTCATGTAACTTACAAAACTCTTCTAAAGATTTTTGCTTTTAATTTTAAACGTTTAGAGCGTGATCTATTTTAAATTACAATATAATAATCGTAATCGTTTTCTTTTTGTACTTGCATTTCGCTGGCGTTAGCATCCTCGTTCTTCATAGAGGACACCGGTGCCTCACAGATACCTTAATGTTAGAATGTTAAAGAGAGTTTAGACGTGATTATCTAACATATTTCTGAGTACCATTTTAATTTAGGTACCTTAATGTTGTAATGTTAAAAAGAATTATTTGAATAACTTGGTTAATTAGTCAAAACAACGCATTGGAGAAGTACGAAAATTTATGAATGGCTTTCTAAAAGAATTAGGCTGGTATTTACTTCCGGAAATTTGCTAACTGGAAAAATATTTTTCTGCGAAAAATTCCGCAGTCTGCTAGAACTGAGCTAATAACTCATGAATTAAATTTGACTCTTTGATTGAACCCTCCGCTCCAACCAAATAGCAATAGGGAAACAACGAGAATTACCTATTCAGTAAATTTAATCCTTCTCCCAAAAATTAAAACTCAGATAGTATTCAATTAGCACCTTTTGCCACCTGATCACGGATACACCGAAATATTATAACTTTCTTAATAATATTCTCGACTTAAAATGAGTATCATTCTAAAACATCTAAATTTAGGGAATTTTATTGCGGAGAAGAAGAGAAATTTAGAGTGAGGTATCTTAGAAAAATAGACAGTAACTTTGCCGTACATCTAACAGGACTTCCAGAAAATCACACCAGAATATTGTCTATTATATTATAATAGAAGTAACAACGCAGTCTTAATTCCTTATGCCTTTTCCTTAGAGGAAGACTGAAGGAACTTGAGATGACAATCTTAAATTATGGATTAATTGTCACCAACTATTTTAGTTCTCAGAAAGCAGATGGGCTTTATAGCAGTAGGCAGAAAAATAAAACTGGATTATGGTTTATGTTCGCAGATTTGAACATAGAATCTACGAATTATCGATTCGAATTATGTTGCTAATGTTGTATAGTTACCAATCTTCTTGCATCTCAGAATCCAGATGATGTCCATGAATTTATCGTGGTGGTTAGGAAAAATATAATTTTATTGGTTTAAGACCTTGGGCATCTTACACATGTTAGTATGATATTGCCTAGTTCCATCTGTCAATTTTGATGCAAAACACTTCCAAGAGAGACCCAGGAGCCTTACCATCAACCTTTCGACTTAGCGATATTTTAAGAATCCTCAAGATATAGCGACACTGTACACTGAGGAAAAAAAGAAAGAGACAGTTTTATATCTCCCGTTCTACTGGGCCAAAAGACGAAATTCAGCTTGCGTTTTTAATGTCTCAAAAGCTCGACTTAGGATATGTATTAGATTTATATATAGCATTGTTCTAGTAGAAGTATTTTGAAATAAATCGCACTTTTTCTGAAATGACATGCCAATTTTTTTCTATATTTTCCATATTTTGTAAAAATCGCCGGAGTAATTTTTAAAAAATTAGCTATCAAACTTTAGCTCCTCCATGTTAATTAAATTCGGTATATATTTATTAATGTCTCTTTTTTTGTTAAAACTTACTTGATTGTTTCGAAATTTAGGTTCATTCCAAATAACATTCTCTCACTTTTTTAAGATTTATTTTTAAAACTTATATTTTTAAATAATTTTTATAAATTTTTCGAAATGATTAAGAATTATAGTCTATAAAATTTTTAGCATCATCTTAAAGTAGATGTATTTCTCAGCATACCTGCAAAAATTAGAGTTATTTATTCAAAATTTCCTAAAATATGCGTGAATTTATATATTGGCGCGGTTTGAAATTTGGCATATTTGTTATAAGGTAATATTATATATTTGTTACAGATTTGTTGTTGAGATAATAACACAAATGTGATTTAAGCACTTTGTTAAAATTATTTTAAAGAATGAACGATGCTTTTTTTCTGCTCGTGTACAATGAAAAAAAGAAAAGGAAAATTGCTGCTATAAATTAAGAAGTTCGCCAAGTGATTTATTCTTGGCGCAAACTGAAACAAATGTGCCAAGATAAATTTTTAAATTTCTCTGTAAATTTGGCACCAAATTTTACAAAGTTTAATTTTTAGGCATAATTTGAGTCCTAGAATCAAAATATGGAAAAAAATGTTCGCATGTTATTTCAGAAAAAGTCCGATTTTGTGTCAAAATACCCATATTAAAACAATGCTGTATATAAATCAAATATATAGGCTAAGTCGCGCTTTCGAAACATGAAAAACGCAATTTGAATTTCATCAATCGGCGCAGTAGGACGGGAGATATAGAACTGTGCCCTCCTTTTTTTTGCAGTGTACATTTACAAGCATCCATGCCTTTCGCGTGATTCGAACCCAACGATATGGCAGATGAAACCGCTAAATAGCTACATCGATCCTGGAGGTCCCCGATAGCTCAGTGTGCAGCAGGTGCACATTGGGAAGACTGTGTTCAATCTTTACAGCGCTAAAACGTTTTTTAATATTAATTAAAGTAACTGATCTAGATTGTATTGCAAGACAGTCTTATTGTTACGAATTTCACATTTATTTGGCTAGTTATTTAGAATTGTAATTAAAATTCCTTTTTATTTCCCCGTGCAATGCAGACGATTTTTAAAGAGAAAACTACTTCGAAAAAAAATTTTAAAAAAGAAAATAATAATAGAAGAGCGCGTGCATTTAATGCTTCATAAATAAATATCTCGTAATTACTGTTGCCCTCCAGAAAAATCTAGAAAAATTGAGATTGTTGTATTGATAATTAAAAAGCTTATAAAAGCCGAATTGAAGCACCTCATCTGAGTTGTTGTTGTTGTTGTAGTTGTAGCTGTAAAAAGCGAACTGCTGTTTGTTTACTTAATGCTGTTATTGACTGTAGCGATTTCGCTGTGCAATAGAATTATTTTATCTGTTTTGAACTGAGTTTTTGCTAAACGTTTGCGGTATTGTGATATTGCGCGAATATCTCTGAAGAAATATTTCAGCATTTTGATTTATTTCTTGTGAAAAGAATAAATTTTTGTTAACTTTTTACGACTTGTGCATTCCGTCCATAACGAAACCGTACTCACGCAACAATCTTTGGTGTCAGAATTGGGATTGAATGCCTTTAACTAGAGCAATGGAAGAACAATTAAGGCAGTTTATGGCAGCATTTGCTGCATTTAAAGAAGAGATTTGGCGAAATTTGGCGAAGAATCAGTTAAAGGTTAGGTTATTCAATTTTGGCAAAGCACACGAGGGCTATCTGCCTAAAGGGAGGGATGCCTTCGAGGAGGACTTTCTAAGAGAAACTGGCTCGTATACACGTTACACATGGGGAAAACCACGAAAACGCCCATGCAGCCAGCCCGTTCGCGGGATTCGAACCTCGGACGGAACTACCAGTGTTCAGCGTCTTTACCGCTCGGCCGCTGGTGGGCCTAGAATCAGTTAAAGAGGAAATGAAAGTAGGTCAAGAATCCGTTAAAGAGGAGATCAGAGCCGTTCAGGAGAAGATGGAAGAATCTGTTAAAGATGAAATGAAAGCTGTTAAAGCTGAGATTATCTGTATAATAGAAAATAAATTTGAAGATATAGAAACCAGAATTGACACAGTCGGAAACAGAGTTGGAGAAATTGAAGAAAGAGTTTCTGCCGTTCAACACCAAATCGAACAATAAATTGATGACAAGGTTTTTGCAGTTGCGAAAGAAGTTGATACCTTGAAGAAATTTGTAGCGACGGCAGGAAGCAATCCGGATACTTTTAAATTTCTAGCCATGCCTGCGCATCCCTCTCTGAAGCTATCGACATATGATGGGAAGACCTCCTGGCAAGTGTATAAGGCGCAATTTTGTATAGTTGCGGAAGCTAATGGATGGGATTCTAAGCTAAGGCCTGTCATCTTGCCGCTTCTCTGAGAGCAGACGCAGCGGATATCCTTCAGACTCTGCCCGAAAACAAAAGGCTAGATTTCGAAGCTCTGTCCGGTGCATTGCAGCTGCGTTTTGGAGAGAAGTGTTTAAAAGATTATAGCAGGCCTCAGTTAAAATCCCGTCAACAGAAGCCTACGGAAACACTCCAGGAGCTCGCCACGGATGTTGAAAGGCTGTCCCACCTCGCCTTTTCGGAGTGCCCGACAGAAACAAGAGAAATCCTATCCCTGCAATACTTCATCGACGGCATCCGGTATCTTGAAATACAGAAAGCACTGCGAATGGCTGATGTGAAGGATATAAAAAGCGCTCTAGTGTACGCCATGAAATTCGAGATAGTTCAGCAAGCAACTCGTAGAGTTCACCACCCAGTCAGAGCTGCTGTGCGAATTCACGAGCCAGTGGATCAGTTGATGGCTTGTTTAGATAATTTATAACAAGTGAATGCCTTGCAGCGAAATATTGGTGATAAGAAACCGACAGTAAAGTGCTGGAACTGCGGTACTTTAGTACATATGCGAAGGAACTGCCGAATATTAAAGAGCTCGGAAAATAAGACGGACGATATAAATAGACACTTAAATGCCATGAGATGGAAAACGTGTGACAAGAAACGGAAGTGCTGGAACTGCGGAGCTGAAGGCCACCTACGAAGAAACTGCAGATCACCCCAGAGCACGGAAAGTAAGATCATTTACCAGCAACGACGCAAGAAGCAAATTAATGATCATATCGCGGAGCAGAGTTTAAGCGATAGTGAACAACCCCGTTTTAAAGCGCTCAAGAATTCTGCAGTATGTGGCAAGAGTAATGGATTATCCATCAATGGGCTTATCCATGGAGTTCCTTGCAATATGATCATGGATACAGGAGCTAATGGTACCATCATTCGAAGAAATTTAGCTAAAACATTTAAGGATAAACTGATTTGGACGCCATCTTGTGTTACCCTCGAGACTGCGTCCGGTGAAAAAATCGACATAGAAGGAAAGTTAAACGTGAACATCACCTTTGGAAGTGCCGCCTACCACCACACAGCATATGTGGCGGATATTACAGATCCTTGTATACTCGGATTGGACTTTTTAAGGAAATAGAATTTTCCTTAGACTTCAAAAACAAGAAACTGCTTTCAGCATCTGAGGGCATGACTATCGATCAAGAGAAGGGTCCCTCAGCTGGAAACGCCAAAGTCTCGTCTGAAAGACCTTTGTTCAGAAAGCTACCGAAATCATACTAAGGTCGAAGAGAAACCTAAGACTACAGGCAATTCTCCATCCAAGATGCTTATCGGTCGTGATCTTCGTCTGCCTTGTGATCTCTTGTTTGGCCGGCCTGCAGATGCGCCTTTATCGCCTGAAGAATACACCAAGATGTCCAGGCTCGGTTTGAAGTGATGCACCGTTCTGAAAGAGAGCGAGTCAACTTGGCGAGGGAGCAGACGAAGACCCGATACGACACGAGAGCTACTGAACATCGACTCAACAAAGGAGACAAGGTGTGGTTATGGAATCCAACTCGTCGAAAAGGACTTCTCCAAAACTACAGTCACCTTAGGATAGTCCTTACACAGTCCTAAACAGGCTGAACGACGTCGCGGTTCGAATCCGTAAGTCATCGAACTCTAAACCTAAAGTCGTTCATTACGACAGGTTTCTTCATTACTATGGCCATAGCACGTAGTGTATATAATTGTAAATAGTGTTACGAATTTCACATTTATTTGGCTATTTATTTAGAATTGTAATTAGATTTGCTTCATGTTGCCTTAGCAACGCAGACGATTTTTGAAGAGAAAGCTACGCCAAAAAAAATAGCAATAAAAATAAAAGAGCGCGTGCATTTAATGCTTAATAAATAAATATCTCGTAATTACTGTTGCCATCCAGAAAAATCTAGAAACATCGTGATTGTTCTACTGATAATTAAAAAGCTTATAAAAGCCGAGGTGAAACACCTCATCTCAGTTAGTGAGTTAGTTGTTGTTGTTGCTGTTATACTTGTAGCTGTAAAAAGCGAACTGCTGTTTGTTTACTTAATGCTGTATTGATTGTAGTGATTTCGCTGTGAGATAGAACTATTTTATCTGTTTTGAACTGAGTTTTTGCTAAACGTTTGAGATATTGTGATATTGTGCGAAGATTTGTGAAGAAATATTTCAGCATTTTAATTTATTTATTGTGAAAAAAATAAATTTTTGTTAACCTTTTACGACTTGTGCATTCAATATATTACGAACCCGTACGCACGTAACAATTTTTGGTGTCAGAAGTGGGATTTTTGAATGCCATTAACTAGAGCAATGGAAGAACAATTAAGGCAATTCATGGCAGCCTTTGCTGCATTTAAAGAAGAAATTAAAGCTGGCCAAGATTCCGTGAAAGAGGAGATGAAAGCTGTTCAAGAATCTGTTAAAGATGAAATGAATTCTGTTCAAGAAAAGATGGAGAAATCTGTTAAAGATGAAATGAATTCTGTTCAAGAAAAGATGGAGAAATCTGTTAAGGAAGAAATGAATTCTGTTCAAGAAAAGATGGAGAAATCTGTTAAGGAAGAAATGAAGGCTGTTCAGGAATCTGTTAAAGATCAGATGAAAACGGTTCAAGAGTTGAAATTGGGTCAAGAATCCGTTAAGGAAGAGATGAGAGCCGTTAAAGCAAGTCAAGAAGAAATGAAAAAGGAAATTACTTGCATAATAGAAAATAAATTTGAGACTATGGAAGGCAGAATAGATGCGGTTGAAAATAAAGTTTCTTCTGTCAAAGAACAAATAGAAGAGAGAGTTTCTGCCGTAGAACAACAAATCGATTACAGAGTTTCTGCTGTGAAAGAACAAATTCAAGAAAGAGTTTCTGCAGTGGAACAACAAATTGATGACAAAGTTTCCGCAGTTGCCAAAGAAGTTGATACTTTAAAGAAATTCGTAGCGACGGCAGGAAGCAATTCGGATACTTTTAAATTCCTAGCCATGCCTGCACATCCTTCTCTGAAGCTATCGACATATGATGGGAAGACCTCCTGGCAAGTGTATAAGACACAATTTTCTATAGTTGCGGAAGCAAATGGATGGGATTCCCAAGCTAAGGCCTGTCACCTTGCGGCTTCTCTGAGAGCAGACGCAGCGGACATCCTTCAAACTCTTCCCGAAAACAAAAGGCTAGATTTCGAAGCTCTGTCCGGTGCTTTAGAGCTGCGTTTTGGAGAGAAGTGTTTAAAAGATTACAGCAGGCTGCAGTTAAAATCCCGTCAACAGAAGCCTACGGAAACACTCCAGGAGCTCGCCACGGATGTTGAAAGGCTGTCCCACCTCGCCTTTTCGGAGTGCCCGACAGAAACAAGAGAAATCCTGTCCCTGCAATACTTCATCGACGGCATCCGGGATCCTGAAATACAGAAAGCACTGCGAATGGCTGATGTGAAGGACTTAAAAAGTGCTCTGGTGTATGCCATGAAATTCGAGGCAGCACAGCAAGCCACTCGTAGAGACCGCCACCCAATCAGAGCTGCTCACATACAAGAACCAGTGGATCCAATGACTGCTCGCCTAGACGATTTAACCAGAAAGGTGAATGCTTTGACACGGAATACTGGTGACAAGAAACCGTTCGTAAAGTGCTGGAACTGCGGTGCTGAAGGGCACATTCGAAGAAACTGCAGAACACCCCAGGGCACGGATGTTAAGACCGCGCCTCTCAAGAAGGAGGGAAACTAATTCGTGGCCATCTCGCGGGGCGGAGGTTGCCAGATAATGAAAAGCCCCAGTTTAAAGCGCTTCAGATTTCTGCAGTGAGTGGCGGCAATAACGGAATTTTCATCATGGGACAAATCAATGGAATTCCTTGTAACATGACGATCGACACGGGAGCCAATGTTACCATCATTCGAAAAGATTTGGCTCAACAACTCGAAGGTAAACTTATCTGGACGCCGCCCTGCGTTACCCTCCAGACTGTGTCCGGGGAGAAGATCGATATAGAGGGGAAATTAAACGTTAACATCACGTTTGGAAGTGCCACTTACCATCACACGGCCTATGTAGCAGAAATTACAGACCCTTGCATACTCGGATTGGACTTTTTAAGGAAACACAATTTTTCCTTGGACTTTAAAAATAACGAACTGCATTCTGCCTCTGAAGACATAACTTTATTCGAAATTAATGATGAAGGAGTGAAATCTATCCACAAAATAATAGCTCAAGACGATATCACAATACCGGCAAGAACAGAAATTTTACTTCCTGGATCCATAGCCGAAAATAGAAATTTCCGCTACGGCGTCATGGAATATCCCAAGAATTGTAATAGCCCTAAAGGAGTATTAATAGCCTCAGCACTCGTCGACCTATCAGGGACCGTTATCCCGGTGAGAGTTGCCAATGTAACTGATAAGGCGAGGGTTATTAAGAAAGGTGAAGTGGTTGCAGAATGTACCCCAGTAACCAGCGTTGAAAGAAAAAGTAACATCTCAAAACCCGTGTCTTCCGACAACATTATATCGGAGTTACTGCAGAATGCGCAATTAAACGATGAAGAAAAGAATGCTGCCGAGCGTGTTATTAAAGATCTTCAAGATGTTTTCTCCCGTTCGTCTTCTGACGTTGGTCGAACCAGTTTGACTCAACATAGAATCGATACTGGTGATCATCCACCAATCAAGCAACATCCAAGACGTCTGCCGATTGCGAAACAGGAAGAGGTACGAGCACTTTTAAAGGACATGCAAGAAAGCAATGTCATCGAGCCTTCAGCAAGTCCCTGGGCATCTCCCATCGTCCTGGTGAGGAAGAAAGACGGATCAACCAGATTTTGCGTTGACTATCGCCGGTTGAACGAGGTTACGAAGAAAGACAGTTACCCTCTTCCTAGAATTGACGATATTCTGGATACTCTTTCTGGAAGCAAGTGGTTCTCGACACTTGATTTAAAGAGTGGATATTGGCAGGTAGAAATACATCCTGATGACCGAGAAAAGACGGCATTTACTACAGGACAAGGACTTTGGCAGTTCAAGGTGATGCCGTTTGGACTATGTAATGCGCCAGCTACATTCGAACGTCTAATGGAGACTGTTTTAAAAGGTCTTTCATACGAAGCCTGTCTGATATACCTGGATGACATCATCATCGTCGGGAAGAGTTTCGAAGAACATTTGGAAAATCTTAGAAAGGTGCTTCAGAAACTGAAAGAAGCCAATCTGAAGTTGAGTACCGCTAAATGCAAATTATTCAGACAGGAAGTGACTTACCTCGGACATGTCATCTCTGCTGAAGGTGTGCGCACGGATCCTGAAAAAGTGTCAGCAGTTAAACACTGGAGACGTCCCGAAAATGTCCACCAGTTGAGAAGCTTTCTAGGGCTTTCTACCTACTATAGGAGATTCGTGAAGGATTTTTCTTCCATCGCAAGACCCCTTCACAAGCTGACAGAGAGCAAGCAAAAGTTCGTGTGGACAAAAGAATGTGAGAATGCATTTAAGAACCTGAAGGAAGCCTTAACATCTGCTCCAATCCTGACGTATCCTAAGCTCGACAGACCATTTATTCTCGACACGGATGCGAGTAATGAAAGTGTCGGCGCTGTTTTGTCCCAAGAAATAGAGGGCCAAGAACGTGTAGTAGCTTACTGGAGCAAGTGCCTATCTAAACCGGAGAGGAATTACTGTGTCACCAGGAAAGAGTTGCTCGCCATAGTCAAAGCCGTAGAACATTTCCATCATTATTTATACGGCAGAAAATTCCTGCTCCGCACAGATCATGCATCATTGGCCTGGCTTTTAAATTTCAAGAATCCTGAGGGTCAGATAGCTAGGTGGATACAGAGACTCCAGGAATATGACATCATCATCCGTCATCGCAAAGGACAGTCGCACGGAAACGCTGACGCCTTGTCTAGAAGACCTTGCCCGGAAAACTGCCGATATTGTTCCAGGGTCGAAGCTAAATACCAACTGGTTAATCCAGTTGCACGGCAAATTACAGCATCAACATCGGCTGATCCAGACCCATGGAGTGACAAGGAAATCAGGAAAGACCAGATGGAAGACCGTGATATTAAACCCATAATTGAGTTAATGGAGACCTCAAACAGAAAACCTACCTGGCAGGATATTTCGAGCTATAGTCCCACGACAAAACAATATTGGGCTCTCTGGGACTCACTCCATATTCGAAACGGCGTCTTGTACCGAAAATTCGAATCGGATGATGGAAAAACATTCCGATGGCAGCTGGTACTCCCAAGATCCCGAATCCCGGACGTCCTTAAAGAACTACATAGCAGCCCTGCAGGAGGTCACTTCGGAATAATGAAGACCTTGCAGAGAGTTCGGGAGCGTTTCTACTGGAATAATGCAAAGGATGACGTGCAAAAGTGGTGCCGAACTTGCGATGCCTGTGCAAGTCGGAAAGGACCGAAGAAACGCAGCCGGGGGAAGCTGCAACGTTACAATGTAGGAGCACCTTTTGAACGTATCGCCTTTGACATCTTAGGACCTCTGCCACGAACTGCTGATGGCAACAAATACATCCTCGTTGCCATTGATTACTTCACCAAGTGGCCTGAAGCGTATCCTATTCCTGATCAAGAGGCTGTCACAGTAGCAGAGATGATGATACAGCACTGGATTTCCAGATTCGGAGTGCCTCTTCAGTTACATTCCGATCAGGGAAGGAATTTTACCTCGGCTGTAGTCAAGGAACTCTGCAAGCTACTCGGCATTGACAAAACCCAAACGACGCCTTTACATCCCCAGTCGGACGGTATGGTAGAGAGGTTTAATCGAACCATCCTCAATAACCTCTCATTAGTGGTTTCCAGAAACCAACAGGACTGGGACAAGAAGTTGCCACTATTTTTACTGGCTTACCGCAGTGCTGTCCACGAGACTACCGGCTATTCCCCATCTCAGATGCTCTTCGGTCGTGACCTTCGTCTGCCATGTGATCTTTTGTTTGGTCGCCCTCCGGATGCGCCTTCATCGCCTGAGGAATACATTCAAGACCTCCAGGCCCGGTTTGAAGTGATGCACAACTTTGCACGAGAGCGAGTCAACTTGGCGACGGAGAAGATGAAGACCCGCTACGACACGAGAGCTACTGGACATCGTTTCAACGAAGGAGACAAGGTGTGGTTATGGAATCCGACTCGTCGAAAAGGACTTTCTCCGAAACTACAATCACCTTGGGATGGTCCTTACACAGTCCTAAACAGGCTGAACGACGTCGTGGTTCGGATCCGTAAGTCATCGAACTCTAAACCTAAAGTCGTTCATTACGACAGGTTAGTTCATTACTATGGCCATAGTACGTAGTGTATATAATTGTAAATAGTAATGTACATAGTATAAGACCATGGTCCTATTTGTATTTAGTATTTGATTTGTATTTGTTAAGTAGTAGTATTTGATAAGTATTTGTGTTTAATAGCATTTGTATTTGATAGTATTTGTACTTAGTATTTGAATTGTATTTCGCGTTGGATAGAATTTAATTTGCTGAAAGTCACTTATTTTAATTATTGTTTATTTTGTTATTATAAAGTAATGTTTATTATAGCACTGATGCTTTAGTTGTAAGTTTGGCTTCCTGTCCAGGGATTGTACTGCCCGGGACGTGCAGTCCTTGGGAAGGGGGTAATGTTACGAATTTCACATTTATTTGGCTATTTATTTAGAATTGTAATTAGATTTGCTTCATGTTGCCTTAGCAACGCAGACGATTTTTGAAGAGAAAGCTACCCCAAAAAAAAATAGCAATAAAAATAAAAGAGCGCGTGCATTTAATGCTTAATAAATAAATATCTCGTAATTACTGTTGCCATCCAGAAAAATCTAGAAACATCGTGATTGTTCTACTGATAATTAAAAAGCTTATAAAAGCCGAGGTGAAACACCTCATCTCAGTTAGTTAGTGAGTTAGTTGTTGTTGTTGCTGTTATACTTGTAGCTGTAAAAAGCGAACTGCTGTTTGTTTACTTAATGCTGTATTGATTGTAGTGATTTCGCTGTAAGATAGAACTATTTTATCTGTTTTGAACTGAGTTTTTGCTAAACGTTTGAGATATTGTGATATTGTGCGAAGATTTGTGAAGAAATATTTCAGTATTTTAATTTATTTATTGTGAAAAAAATAAATTTTTGTTAACCTTTTACGACTTGTGCATTCAATATATTACGAACCCGTACGCACGTAACAATAGTATAAGATCGTGGTCCTATTTGTATTTAGGATTTGATTTGTATTTATGAAGTATTAGTATTTGATAAGTATTTGCACTTGATAGCATTTGTATTTGATAGTATTTGATAGTATTTGTACTTAGTATTTGATAGTATTTGAATTGCATTTAGCGTTGAATAGAATTTAATTTGTTGAAAGTTACTTATTGCAATTATTGTTTATTTTGTTATTATAAAGTAATGTTTATTATAGCACTGACGTCTTAGTTGTAAGTTTGGCTTCCTGTACTGCCCAGCAAAGCTGTATGTAAGTAAAGCGTCGGCACTTCCATACTATAACATGACGCCAAAAGCAGCGCCAATCCACTGCAGTGGTGGCGATGTAAACTAAATCTCTTCCCCTCCTCCACTTCCCTGCAGTGACGTCATGGAGGTTGGAAGTAAGATGGGGAGGCCGCAATGAGTTTTGACACGATTGGATGTATATATTTTGCAATTGCGTCGTAATTATATATATAAATGTATATATTTTCTATTTGTACAGTATTTCAGAGTCCTAAGTATACGAAAAGAATACATTTTTAAGCAAAGTTTATTGTTATTAACATTAAAATTATGCATTATTTCTTCTCCACTTACAGAGCTTCTACCTAAAATACTTTCTCAAATATGACATGATTTTTTTAGCTTCTGAGGCATCTTTTAAAGGAAAAAAATCTAAGTCAATTTGTAATTAATGCTCAATTCGGTCCATTTCAAATTACAGCTCTTTTTATTTTAATAGTGAAATACATTAAATAGTACATAACTTTCTCTGAATATTTCTGAAAGGGAATAAAAAAAAGATTTTTTTAAATATTATTTAAAACTTGTATCTGCGTTATTATAAAATATAGGGGAATAATTCTTTTAATTATCAGATTTTTTTACCTTTAATTTCAAAAATACATATTCTAAAACTCTTCTTTATACTTCCTTAAGTATGCAACGTCTCAAGGAAACATGCAGAAATGTATTGCATCAGATTTCGACGAAATCTTACTCTTGCAATCCTTAATCCGTAGTATCGATACGCCATTAGAGAAAAATTTAAAAAAAAAAATTGGTTCTGATAAGAGCCTTTTTTAATTAAAAAGTACAAAATTATAAATAACACAACCAAAGCACGTTAGAAGCTAACAAGATTTCGGTAGAATCAAACAAACAACCAAATCAAAACAACCAATGACTGAAAAGAAAAGGAGCATGCGCAGTTTTACTGATTATGTTTCCACATCGCCACCGCTGCGAGCGCTGCGGTCGTTTCGAAGCGCAATTTCTCCCATTGAAGTGCCGACGCTTTACTTACATACAGCTTTGCTGCCTAGGATATGCAGTTCTTGGGAAGGGGAACGAATTTCACATTTATTTGGCTATTTATTTAGAATTGTAATTAAAATTCCTTTTAATTTCCCCGTGCAATGCAGACGATTTTTGAAGAGAAAGCTACGTCGAAAAAAAAAATAATAAAATAAAAATAGAAGAGCGCGTGCATTTAATGCTTAATAAATAAATATCTCGTAATTACTGTTGCCCGCCAGAAAAATCTAGAAAAATTGAGATTGTTGTATTGATAATAAAAGCTTATAAAAGCCGAATTGAAGCATCTCATCTCAGTTGTTGTTGCTGTTGTAGTTGTAGCTGTAAAAAGAGAACTGCTGTTTGCATTAATTGTAGCGATTTCGCTGTGAGATAGAATTATTTTATCTGTTTTGAACTGAGTTTTTGTTAAACGTTTGAGATATTGTGATATTGTGCGAATATCTCTGAAGAAATATTTCAGTATTTTGATTTATTTCTTGTGGAAAGAATAAATTTTTGTTGACTTTTTTACGACTCGTGCATTCAATCCATAACGAACCCGTACACACGTAGCATTATTATAAAAACCGTATGCCATTCTAAACCAATTATTTTTAGTTTGGCTTTTCTTTCCCTCCTGATTTCAGTTTCCTGCCCGAATGTGAATTATAATGACGTACTATGCAAAATCTAAGTGTGTTCAGAAGCAGTATTTAAGCTGCGTTTCAAAAGTTCGTGAGGTGTAGTAGCGGAATTACTTCCGAGTTTATGCTACGTGTTTAAAATTACCTCTTTAGTTGGTGTTAGACACCTTTCAGATTATCCTGGTGCTCGGCTTCGCTGTGTGCAGCGGATTTAGCGGTTTAGTTAAGCTAAAGAGACAGTTTTTAACCATTCTGATTTATTGTGATTTGTTACATTTATATTTTTCTGTTCAATTTAGTTTAGCCACAAGTGGTGGTGAACTGTGAGCACCGAGTGCGTGAATCTTGTTAAATTTAGTTAAAATAAAAAGGTTATTTAAAATTTTCTTCTGCAGTATCTGTTCTTCAAAGACATAACGGGAATTCGCTATTTCATTTTCTATGTATGGTCTACAATTTATGCTTCCCAATAGACAGAGACTCTATAATATACATTTGATATTTTAATTTTTAACTTAATTCATAAATTGAATTAATTTTTTTAATCATCCCGGTATTTGCATGTCCCAAAAGCGAAAGACTTGAAAATAACGTACAAGTGTAAATTTAAATTATACATAAACACGAAACAGACAGCCTTTTTTAACGAACCGGAAAACTTTTAGTTTATTTGTAATAGTTTGCGTTCACCATGTCATTTAAATTTAAGATGATTATTAGCAAAGATAAACATGATTGTTATCAAACGCAGAAACGATTCCTTGTGTGCCCTTGACCCATATATTATATGTCGAAGCTGTCGAAGCTGCCAAGTTATAAATTCGTTTCTATGGAAACACAATGTGCAATCTGATTAAGTCAAATTTTTTTTTATTCTTCATATACACGCTTTGAAATGGAATAATTCTTCATTACCATTTTGTATAATATCATGAACATTGTAGTGAATCATATAACAAGGCGGAATTTATTGCATTTATTCATGGCCGCAAATTCATGACCTAGATATCCGTTAATGGAAGAATATCTAAATGTCTAAATAATTAAATGTCCAAATATGCAGAAATAAAGTCTACTGGAAGTGTTTAAAAAGTTGTAAACTGGTGGATTTAAATTTAAATATTCGCTTATTAATGCAATTTTCTGAGAAATTAAGCTTTAATGTGAGGAAAATTTTCTGAACGCTAGACGTTATTTGCACTGTATGCAAAATACGGCATGGAACTTTATGGCATGAAATCTGATGAATTAAAAGTAGTAAATATATGGGAAGAAAGTGATTTTGCTTGCGATGGATTGGACTGTTGTTGTGAGTTACGTCACTTGTTTGGCAGTAACATCAGAATAAGCCCACGAAATTCACCGTGGAAAGCGTGCAAGATTGCGCCTGTCGATAGCAAATGCCCTGTGCACAACGCAGGTGACAATACGACTTTGTTTAGTCAGTTCCGCTCTTAATTTTGATGAAGAGCACCTTGGGGAGATGGGTCCGAAGATCTCCTACTCCTCTTCCCCTACCAGCAAACTCTTGAGATGACTTACGACTCGCCGCATATTTAGAGTGCCTCATGACACAGAGACACTGTACACTTCATCCAAAGGTTCTCTGAGAAATAAACTCCTAATTTATTAAGACAATTAAGAATCGTGAAGAAACTGTTCCATCGCACTTCATTAGATATATTGCTTGTTATAATATTTGTGTGAATTATGTAGCGCACAAGAAAGCAAGCTCATCAGATTAATCTGATAGTGGAAAGTGACGAAGTTAGGTTAAAATTTGAATGAACTTAGGTTAATTTATTTTTGTCATATATAAAATGACGTTTGGCTTAAGCGGAGTTCCGCCTACATTTCAAAAAATTATGGATTTAGTTTTAAAACACGTCCTAGGTCAAGAGTACGTTTATGTATGTTGATGATATTATTATTACAACTGAAACTATTGAGGAGCACGTAAATCATTTAAAAGAAGATTTTTCATTATTAAATAAAGCCGGCCTCATGGTGAATCCCACAAAATGCTATTCAAGGCTAAGGAACTCAGATATGTTGGATACAAATTTTCCAAAAAAGGGATAGAAATGGATAATATTAAAATCTTAACAATCAGGAGTTATCCGCTTCCTAACACTGAGTGAAACAGAAAACAATAGCATGCTATTTGGACATGTCCTCCTGTTATCTTTCCTTCGTAAAGGATTTTGCGAAGATAGTTGAACCCGTACTGGTTCTGAAAAGGAAAAAACCAGGTTCACGTTACTGCAGATGAGTCTAACTTTGCAGTCGGCGATGTCATTTCGCAAGACGGGCAGCCAGTTGCCTATTTTAATAAGACATTGAATCAAACTCAATGAAATTACACCGCGACTAAAAGCGAAACTATCGCCGTCTTATTAACAGCACATAAATTTCAGGTATACTTTTAAAGCGCTCCAGTGACAGTTTATTCAGACCATACTGCCGTTGGTTGCTTGTATACCGGGAAAAATCTTTCGTCGCGGCTTATGCGTTGGACGCTAATGTTACGGGGATATAATTGTGCTAGCAAGCCGGCATCTATCATCAAACTATCGCTTCAAGAATCGTTATCGTTTCGTCCAAGCCCTTGGTGGCAGTTGTTGGACCGGTTTCTGCCCTCTTCGCTGCTAGGAGTTCAAACGTGAAGGACAGGCTTCGGCCTGTCTCTTCACCGACTGCCTCTTCACCTACCACCTCGCTGGAATATGCACGTTTAACTCTCCTGGAAAGTCCGATGATATGGTTCCTGATTTATAGAAAGTACTGTAGTTTTTTTTATTGAATATATTTATTCTATATGCAGTTTCTGGAAATTCATCCAGGATGGAATGACGTTTTTTAAGCAAGAATCATGAACGATCTCATTGTTCAATTTAAGACACATCCCTTGTCTATCGCCACGTGGTGCACTGCTCCAAATTAATTCACTGGTAGAAGCTTCAAAATCAGAAGAAATTTCAAGACAAGTTTATTGCTGGTCTACATATATCTTCGATTCCAGGTTTCTCGTGATTTATAGAAAGTGATGCAAATGGATAGTGCTCCAAGTGTATCGTTAAACGAATGGACGTTCTGAATTTATAGTAGGACCATAGTTATGATCTGATTATTTAATTTTCTTGTTTTATTTGTGTGAGCTCAGCAGTAAAATTTTTGATAGGAAAAATAAATAGAGGGAATTGTAGATGATTAACTTGTATTTTCTTCTTCAACTATCACAACGTCTGGGGTAAGTACATTATTTTGCTATCCTCTGTAGGTCACATATTTTGTCCCTATCATTCGGGTTATTGCAGAAACAACGTGATGTACTCTTAATCACATGTTATAATCCTATACCTGGTAATTGGATTTCTTCATTCTTATTTGCGGTGCATCGCTGATAAAATTAATATTCAAAATTTTGGTTATCACTGCTATACCAGAAATAATTATAATTTATATTTCTCTTAACCTACTGAAATTAACACAATTTTCATTCACATAAAAAATTAAAATATATAAGTATTTTCACTACATATAAATATTGTTGCGTGCATACGGGTTCGTTATATATTGAATGCACAAGTCGTAAAAAGTTAACAAAAATTTATTCTTTCCACAAGAAATAAATTAAAATGCTGAAATATTTCTTCACAGATCTTCGCACAATATCACAATATCTCAAACGATTAGCAAAAACTCAGTTCTAAACAGATAAAATAGTTCTATCTCACAGCGAAATCGCTACAATCAATACAGCATTAAGTAAACAAACAGCAGTTCGCTTTTTTACAGGTACAAGTATAACAGCAGCAACAGCAACTAACTACTGACATGAGCTGTTTCACCTCGGCTTTTATAAGCTTTTCAATTATCCGTAGAACAAACACGATTTTTCTAGATTTTTCTGGATGGCAACAGTAATTACGAGATATTTATTTATTAAGCATTAAATGCAGGCGCTCTTTTATTTTTATTGTTATTATTATTTTTTTTTGGACGTAGCTTTCTCTTCAAAAATCGTCTGCGTTGCTAAGGCAACATGAAGCAAATCTAATTACAATTCTAAATAAATAGCCAAATAAATGTGAAATTCGTAACAATATTTTTACTACATATGGTGCCGTGACAAAAGAAATAACTTAAAATTATTTAGTTCAGGTTGAGAATTCAAATAAAATGTGTAACCTATAATGTATTTGCTACACATGTGATTTATATTGTTGAAAATTTATGATAAATGATGGGTAATATGCCATGAAAAGTAATTCTATTTTGGATAATTCAAAAATTCAGTTTCAAATGTATTGTTATATATATGTGCATATTTAAAGAAAGTTTTAAGATAGTTGAATCAAAAGCTGATTTCAGTAATTTCATTGGATTGTGGTATGTAATGATAAAATAATGTT
>KK117664.1:0-16351 GCA_000611955.2 Stegodyphus mimosarum
ATCATTTTGAAATAAAGATCACTTATTTCTGCTTGCTGTCTCTGTCTTTTTTCCAAATTTCATTACTTTCTGACCACTCCTTCTTTGTATTCCATTTTTAATGTCGAGCAGTGTATATAGATACAAACACAAAATAAGGCAATGAGCAAAAGTTGGTATGTTTTTTATTCTTTAATAAGCATCAATCGATAATGGAGGGCTTCTGAATTGTATCCGGATGTACTGTTAGAGAAAAACAATCAGAAGGAAACATTAAGATCAAAATTAAGATTACTAACTGCAAATAAAATATTTTTGAATGAAGTTTCACTGGCTCTCTACTCAAGGAATTGTTTAGTGTTATTAATAATGAAGGTTCGTCAGGAGTGACCACTTTTGAAAAGGTATGATAATGATTTTAGGGTAGGTACGATAATGAAAAAGAAATTTTAAATTAAAATATTCTTATTTTGTAGTATTATTAACATTTTAAAAGTTTCGTCTGGAAGAATACGTTCATTTATTCGAGTCTTGTTATATTTTTATTATGCTATATTTTTTCTGGTGCCTCAGAGTTTTTGAGAAAATACCACTTTCAGTTTAGTTTAGAAAATACATCATTAGCTGCTTATGTGCAGGAACTGGAAAAAAAATTTTAAAGGGGCAATTTGCCCAGAAGAACTATTAATTTCGTTTTGGCATTTTGTGTCGATTCACTAAAAGCGCTGTTTCACTTTTCAGATTGTTGCCATCAAATATTATCACCTTGTTTTATATTTAAAGAAATTAAATAATGAAGAATCTGCATAAATGTATATATATTTCTTGCATTCTGATAAAAAACGGTGCCTAGATCTATCCAATTTTGAATATTGAACGTTTCCACCGGAATATGGGCATCTGGAAGCCCAAATTTGAAATTTGGAATTTGTTTTATTATCGATTTCCTATTTTGTAAAACTTTAACGAATTTCTGATTAACAAACTCAAGGATTTTAAAGCGAGCAGTGGCAAACGTTTTATGGAAAAACATCTTTATCTCCAGCGCGATAGACTGCGCACAGGAAATTCTAAAGATATGATCATTTTAAATTTATTTTGCGATATTGCTCTTGGACTGAATTTTTATGGTGTAAGTGCGAAGAATATAATATTTAATAAATAAAGGTAACGTAGAAAATGTTAGAAAAACGCCCCTTTGGACGTAATTTAAAATCTGAAACCTTTCAGATATTTCTTTAAATAGTTCTTTTATGTTTAATGTTCCTTTTTTTATTTGCAAATTATGTGAAGTTAAAATTTTAAGGCTGTACGAAGAAGTGTTCGATTTTTTTTAAAAATTTTAAATGCGTTTTTAGCTTAGAAACTTGCTGGGCTAATGAAGCATTTTCTCAAATTAATAAAATCAAATGAAGTACATTACTTTAAATTTTAATTTTAGTACAATATCTTTCGAAAAGAAATTCCTTTCCTGTAAGCAAGCAATATTTATATTAACCAGCATTTTTAACACGCTGAAACATTTTGTTGAATGTAGCTTTTATCTGGTTTTAGTAAACTTCATCAAAACATAAGAACGGTGTATTATCGTTCCCCTTTTGCTTTTTGTCAGAAATCTTTATTATATGCGGCTTAAGTGTCTGTTTGTAGCCGATAGTTTATTGGTTGCTTGCGTAACTGTACTAGCCAATGGAGGAAAGTTGCCACGGCATTCAAATAATAAAATAAACTTTATCACAATAGTTATCATTGTTTTAATTAAATTGTCATGATATTTAAATATTTTTAATTCATACAATTGTCGCTTATTATGCATTTAACGATATTTACATACGAATTACCTAGAAACTTGCAAACGTTGAGAAATTAAAGGAGACGAAACCAACTAACGAGTTGTGCGTAGTACATCTCATCAGGGAGGTTTACTCAAACTCTTACGCTAAATATCCTTTCGCGTACAGAGATTAAAATTTTGCCCGATTTTATTCTGTATTTGTATTTTAAACTGAATTTTCAGCTGAACGCAAATTGAGCGTTTAGGGGAACGTGAACATTTGTTTGCATTAGCAATCATCTGTTTTTGAAAGAATTTAAGGCTCAACGCAAATTGAACGTGTCAGGGGGAAGGTGAACATTCGTTTGCACTGGCAATCAGCTGTTTCACATAAAAACTGCGTCTTAGCGTAATTTCTTCTAAGAATGCTTCCTAGAAAATACAGCACTGAAGAGGAGAGAAAAGGAGCTAAAGCTGCACAAAAACGGTTTTCTCGACAAAAAGAAACCACTGAGCAGAAAAAGAAATGCACCGCCAGTGGTTTCCTTCATTGCACTCTGCTTTAACCCTTTTAGTAACGAACGACGATATATCGTCGTTCGGCGCACTTGCCAAAAATATCAACGGCGATATATCGTTGCGCCTTTGTTGGGGCCTTATTGTACTCATCAGAAGAGGTCTGTGTTTCAAAATAACTTTATAAAATGTTAAAATGGTTCATATTCGATGCAACACAAGTGAAAAAATGGTTATTAGATTTAACTTTTTGTTATATTTTATGCCGATTAGTGCCGCGGGTCTGTATATGTTAGAGCGATAAGATAGAAACGGGACCCGGGATAGTTTCTCTGGACCGTAATCGCAATGTTTATGATGTTTATCATAGTTATCGGAGTATTCAACTGGCATGCGTGCATCGACTGCGACGAAGTTTTTCTTCAAACTTACCTTTAATACACGGTCATGAGAAATAGCAAATTAACTTTAAATATGAATTTTAAACACTAGACAACATTTTCGTATCATTTAACTACTTTTAATCTTATAATACTAAATATGACAAAAATAAATATCGCATATTAGTATGTGATTCGAAGTTATAGGTAGAAACAGTTTATTCATTATAAGCAATGAAACTTTTAAAATTCACCCGCACCATATGTTTTACCTTCATTTGTTAAATTATCTTTTAATGCTTTACAGTACTTTTTATCATTTCTCTGTTTTTCCAAGCAGGTAAGCTTCTCTTTTTGGTTTGGTTCAAGCAACTTTGATCCCTCTTTTTCGGAATGAGTAGAGAAAACCAGTTCGTTTCCTCCTGTTCTACGCGTTTACATAACCAAAGTTAAATTCATAGTTCTCAATACTGACATTTCTAGCCTCTTTTTTAGAAATAAACACTTCTTTCGGGCAAATATATAAATTATAACATCAGTAAATAACTGTTAAAAAAACATTTTGTTTTACATTTTCTCCAAAATTTATGTTGTTTACACATTTTAAATGCTTGTAACTTCTTTCAAAATTAGAATATTTGAGTTTGGTTTTTTGCATACTGTGTTATTTTGAAGTACACCGTCCCCTTAACAAAAAATAATTAAAATTGTTTTGCATGGTATTGTAAGACAGTTTTGCTAGATTAGCAAGGTCCTAAAGTAAAGAGATAGAAAACCTAATTAGAACTAAAGATTAAGGAATGATTTACAGAGATTACTGGAATAGAAAAGTATTGATTGGTAAGGATAACAGCTTAGATAAAAACATGGTATAAATTCTTCTTAAATCATGATGACTTGTTCCTGTTTTCCACAGAAGTTTATTCACTACCATCTTCAAAATATGGCATTTATTTGATTTTCATTTATAATACAGCTATTTCTAATGAAAGGGAAATTTAATGCGACAAAAAGACATGCGTAGTACCTCTTTTCCGTAAAGAAAAATTTAGTTTTCTAGATATACTACGAAACAAAATTATTAAATGCTTTCTCTGGAGTATAGTTCAAAGCAGGATTAGATATCATGTTTGAAATAGTTACTATTGAAGTTTTTCTGATCCTCAAACTCAATGTTAAAGTTTGAAACAAATCAAAATTTAATGTAAAGATGTTTATCCCATTTGATATGCTCAAAATCTTTACACTATGCACATTCTTATTGTTGCCAACTTGTTTCTAGTAACTTAGTATTACACCTTTTACTTAAGGTTAATTTGTTTGATAAATTTTCTTCGTGTTGATGAAATTAATAGTAGATCAAACTGCAAATTAACGAATTCCATGAAAAATATCATATTTTTCAATGGAAATCAGCAATAATTAGAAGAAATAAATTGCTTTTTGATTCATATTTTAGCAAATATATCCATTTTGACCGCTATCGAATACAATTTAACAATGTTTTTGCGTGACATTGTCAGGACTACGTGTTCGGTGCATATTCTTGGAAAACATCTTCGTGAACTCCTTAATCCCTGATCTGGAACAGGGAGCTGAATGCAGCTATGTTCTGCGGCAGAATATTGTGATTAAGTGGTAGAAGAACTGCACTTCAGAGGGATTTAAAATCCTCTTTTATTTAACCACAATTATTTACAGCCATTTCCCAACTCGGGAGGGATACAGAAAATAACGACCGCCACTTGGGTCTAAACTGAACAATCAAATTAATTTAAACTAAAGCTGATTAGAAATTAAGTCGTCGTTGCTCACAGAGTTATAACGCGAGGTTGGCCCCTAAACTAAATGGTGCGTAGCAAGATTTAAGTAATACTAACGCACTTGGAATTATTTCAATAAGTAATCACGTAACAGCGCTACGGCTTAGAATTTAAATGCTAGCTAATCAGGCGAACGTCGAAATAGAAGTAACAGTGGTCTGAGACTAAAAGCTCTCTCACACTGAAAGGTTTCTACCTTTCGTTTAAATACTTTTCGTTTCGTTTTTGGCTCCACTTCAAATTAACATAAAGCTGAAACGCGCGCTTATTCTAATGGGAAGCTGAAATGAGAAGAGATAGAAAGAGTAAAATTAAAATAAAACTTTGTTAGTTTAACTAAAACCTTACAACATCTGTATGTAAGGACAAAACAAAGGACTCTTTTTCCACAAACGAATTATAAGAACGATTTAAAATGGCTTGAGATTTTTTTCGTGGTCCCTGTATGTACTTATGTATGTATGTATCTCGCATAACTGAAAAACTAATAGCCTCAGAACGTTGAAAGTTTGTATATAGGACTGCGATAACACCTCCCTTTTTATTTGCAATCGCCCGCACCAAAAGTATATATATACCCATTCTGTTATTCAGCTCCGTGAGCTCAGTGTTTTTACTCTTATTTGTGAGCAAATTTACATTTATTTTTGCTTTAGGAATGACTGAATTATGTTGTTCTTAACTCACTGTTAAGGTTTTTATCACTTTAGTTAATCTGCATGCAATAGTTGTAGAATTATCACCAATTTAAAAGTTGCTTAAGTGAGCTGCGTCTTATTATTTTATCAAAGCAGCCATATTTGTTTACATTTGAAACTTAGCAGAATAGTAAATTAAGCTATTTTCTGCACCTTCAGTGTCTTTTTGCCGAGTGGGACCAAAAGGAAACTTTTAGTTCTGTGCACTGAGAAATCTGCCTTCTTGGCTACTGGCCAAATTGCTTGTTTTTGCTTAGAAACTGAAATTTTAATTCTAAAAATTGTTTTCTTATCTGTTTTTAATAATATTTGGTGCATTTTAGAAATTTTAATGAAAGTGTTTCCAGTTTTTATGTGTTTTTCCTTGCCGCAAAGCGAGAACTGAATTAATTGAACGAGAAATATATCTCTAATGAAATTCGAGGAAATAAATTTAAGTGAAATGCAGAAAAAAAATGCGTATAATTTAATATTCCGTACAAGGAATTCATGTGGTGTGTAGACATCAAAGTTTTCCTTTTGGCTTCATTTTAACTGAAAGATAAAAGTTTTAAGACTTAATAGTCATTCATAAAAATTACATCTTCTTACAGAAGCATATTTTAATAGAACACATTTTGTATCTATGCATCCGTGTTCTGGATCGTAAAATATGATCGAAAAAGCCGTAAAGAATTTTAAAAACATAATATTTGGGTCAGTTCTCCTTAGTAAACTAAAGTTATAACCCGGAAAGGAATAGTATAGAATACTCCTTGCTTGTTTCTTAAGAGGAAGTTACATAAAATATTTTTTAACTCAGATAGAAGGTAGAACATTTACTTGATATTACTGAATACATAGAGTACTTTGCATTTATTTTAGGGTAGGGAAAAATATTTAATAGCAAACCAAAAAAGAGCTACTTTCATTTTAATGGAGGACACTGAACTCCGTTGAATATGATGAGCGCGTAAGTGTGTAATAAAAAAGTCATTGTAAACTTTTCAGAAACTTAGTGCAGTGTTGCCAGATCGCGCGATTTTGCGCAAATTTTCGACTCTTGACGAACTTAGGCTACTGAAATTTTAGTATTGTGATTTTGGGAAATTTTTGCGGCCTCCATCATTTCTTTATGCTACTTTTTGCGGCTTCAAAGATTTCGTTAATATATCGTAAAATGCTTACATGTTAAAATAATGTATCAATGAAATAGAATTTATATTAAAAAAAAGTTTATTTAGGCTTAAATAGAAGTTGGCATCTGGCAATCAAAGAAAAAAGAAACTGCTTCCTGGACCTCTCACCCTCCCTCCCTCGTCCCCTGTGATTTTTTGTTTTTATGTCAGTTCACCCCCCCCAGTTCTACGGTGACAACGAAGTGAACGAAAGAACTTGTAGCTTGAGGTGCCATGTATTGGATACCCAAACAGAGAAAGAAATAAAATTCATTCTCCTATTGATTAAAAGAACAAAGCAAACGACATTTTTCTAAATAACAGCACAAATAAATTTAACGGTGAAAGAACAATGGCTTTCTTAAGTAATCAGAATCTGAAATAAGCCAACCAGACCGAAAGGAAATCTAACTGAAAAAAACTCGTTAATTAAAATGTTCACAATTAAACAAAAAAAAAATTAAAATTAAAAAAATTAACTGCCAGCTTAAAATGATGATTTAAAAATATGATATTTTAAAAATGGCTAATGATACATATTTGAAATTTGATGGAACTCTTTATATGGACACTAACTGAACCAGAAATCTGATAAATATTGTAATGTTAAAAAATTTTATCCGCGAAAACATTACAGATTTTTTTCATAAACTACATTTTACAAACTCGACTCCAAATAAAATAAAAAGTTAACATCAAATTCTTAGAATTTTTAGTTCTCAGTAGTTTTTAAATGTTGTAAAAGCTATGTATTAAATAGGAAATTAAATTATGCAACAGAATGTTTTAAACTGTGCGCGCAAATTGGAAACATGGCGTGAACGCATAAAACATTTTGTCACAAAGCAGATCAAATTATAAAAATATTTGTGGCAACAAAAACTTTCTGGTTAATAGTTCAGAAAGCAACTATATTATGTAAAAAAGTTGGAAGTAATTGCTTTTGAAATAAAAAAAAAAGTATCCCAATTCTTGCAACAGTCACGTGTTGGGAGATCTTAATGGTTTTAAGGTGTATGTGCCCCCCCTATACCACTATTCTACTAAATTTGAAATGTAAACAAATATGGCTGCTATGGTAAAAAATCAGGTTTAGCCGCACTTAAACAACTTTTAATTGTTGATAATTCTACAACTACTGCATGCAGATTAACTAAAGACATAAAAACCTTAATCGGAAGATACGTATAACATAATTCAATCAGTTTTAAAGTTGAAAATGTACAATTTACCAACGTATAAGAATAAAAAAACGAAGCTTACAGAGCAGAGTAACAACTTGGATATATATGTTCATAAGCTTTTGGTGCGGTCGATTGCAACGAAAAAAGGCGGTGAACTAAATGTTTATAACAGTCTTACATACAAAATTTCAACGTACTGAGGCTTCTCGTTTTGGAGTTATTCGGGATATGTACATACATAGATTCATAAGTACGCTGCACCACAAAAAAAAAAGAAAAAAATGGGAATTTGTGATTATTTGATTGCCTTATTTGATTCTTCCTTGCACATTTCTAAATTTAGGTTCATTCTAAATAAAATTGGCTAATTTTTTATGATTTATTTTTAACATTTGTGTTTTTTAATAATTTTGTAAGAATCTTAAGTTTGATTAACGTTTATTTTATTTTAAAAATTTACTATCATCTCTTGTTTTCCACTTCCGGCCAGAATGAACGCGTGAATATGTTTATGCAAATTATACTTGCTAACGCTTAAGTATTTACGTTGTGGCTTTTTGCCAAGAGCAGAGTAGAAGGAGTGAAAGTAAGCCCTCTTGCCACGAGTCTTCACGCGAGCTTGCCATCAGTTATTGTCCGCCTTTAAGGCCAGAGGTGTTAATCCTCTTGAAAGCTAAAGACGTATTGAAGTTTTCTGCAGTTTGCGTACTACAGACGTAGTCATTTAAAAGGCCAGTCTTAGTGTTAGTTATCTGTGTAAAATATTCAAAGTTAGTTCTTATTTAAATTTTAGTTAGTTAGTAGTCTTATATTTTTACGTTCAGACCACAAGTGGTTGGTCTTTGTATCTGGGAGTGAGGGAGCGACTCTGAAACGTGAAAAAAATAAAGGGTAATTTTTAACCCTTCTCATTTTGTCGTCTTCGCTACTCCATAGGACATAGTTTGCAGTCAACTCACTGTCCAGTCAGAACACGCCAAACAGATAAAAAGAAATACGAGTCCTGATAATTTTTACAATTTTTTCGAAAAAAGGTTTGAATTATAACCTAAAAATTTTTGTCATCGTCTTAAAGTATACGTATTTCTAATCATACCTTAAAAAAATTAGACTTTTATTCAAAATTTTTAGGATATACGTGAATTTATATTTTCGCATGTTTTGAAATTTGGCTTATTTATTGTAAGGGATAATAACGAAAATGTGATTTAAGCACTCTACTAATATTATTTGAAAGTATGAATGGTGACTTTTTTTCTGCTCGTAGACAAGGAAAAGATAGGTTAGGTTAGGTTATTCAATTATGGCAAAGAAGACGAGGGCTATCTGCTTAAAGGGATGGATGCTTTCGTGGGGGACTTTCTAAGGGAAACTGATTCGTATACACGTTATACATGGGGAAAACCACGAAAACGCCCATGCAGCCAGCCCGTTCGCGGGATTCGAATTTCGGACCGAACTACTAGTGTTCAGCGTCTTTTACCGCTCGGCCGCTGGTGGGCCACAAGGAAAAGAAGGAAAGGAAAATACGTTGCTATAAATTAAGCAGTTCGCCGAGTGAATTATTCTCAGCGCCAACTGAAAAAATACGCCAAGATACATTTTTTAATTTCTCCATAAAATTCTCTCCAAAAATTACAAAATTTAATATCTAGGCATAATTTGAGTCGTAGAATCGACATATGGAAAAAAAATTGGTATGCTATTTCAGAACAAGTCCGATTTTGTGTCAAAATACTCATGTTAGAACAATGCTATATATAAATCTAATATATACTCCAAGTCGCACTTTCGAGACATGAAAAACGCAATTTGAATTTCGTGAATCGACCCAGTAGAACGAGAGATATAGAACTGCCCTTTCTTTTCCTCTTTTTTTGTGCGCAGTATATATACGGCATCTTTCTACAAGGTACTTTGCTGGAACTTCTGTCCAATGTTCCTGTAGCTGCTCATATAACATTCTGGTTTTAGCGTAATGGAATGCTAGCTCGTTTCAACGATAATGTCGGAAATTATCGCGGAGCCACGTACAACTCTATTGGATCAAACGGGGTGGACCTGTTAGTCGGCCACCAAGATGAACAAACTGACATGCATTGATTTATTCTTCTGCGGCACATTAGCTCGCTTCAACGATAATGTCGGTACCACGTACAACTCTATTGGATCTAACGGGGTTGACCTGTTAATCGGCCACCAAGATGATCAAACTGACATGCATTGACTTATTCTGCGGCACATTAGCTCGCTTCAACGATAAATGTCGGAAATTATTCCGGAGCCACGTACAACTCTATTGGATCTAACGGGGTGGACCTGTTAATCGGCCACCAAGATGATCAAACTGGCATGCATTGACTTATTCTGCGGCACATTAGCTTGCTTCAGTGAGAATGTCGGAAATTATCCCGGAGTCACTTACAACTCTATTGGATCAAACGGAGTAGACCTGCTTGTCGGCCATCAAGGTGATCAAACTGACATGCATTGATTTATTCTTCTGCAGCACATTAGCACGCTTCAACGATAATGTTGGAAATTATCCCATAGCCACGTACAACTTTATTGGATCAAACGGGGTGGACCTGTTAATCGGCCACCAAGACAATCAAACTGACGTACATTGACTTATTCTTCTGCGGCACATTAGCTCGCTCCAACGATAATGTTGGAAATTATCCCATAGACACGTACAACTTTATTGGATCAAACGAGGTGGACCTGTTAATCGGCCACCAAGATAATCAAACTGACGTACATTGACTTATTCTTCTGCGGCACTTTCGCAGTATTATCTGTAGGAACCCCACGGAGTCCGAAAAACCCTGTTACTAAGAGTGCCAGCAAATGGCGTTAAATGTCTGAGATCTTGCTAAGGTACTTAGACAACCCAAGCGCCGTCACTGTGATTCTCATTTATTGTTGGTGATCACACTTTTCAGCAGCTATTATGAAAAGCTGACCCATTAAAATGCTTGTTTAACTTTGCTTATATTTTCTTTCTTTGTTGTTCATGTCTTTCTTAATGAGCCTTCTCTTTCACGTGCCATTTCCGCCCACACTCATAATAAAAAGTCTAATTATTAGGACCGTGTGCTTGTCTTTATATTTTTACCAGATATTTTAGAATCGCACGGTAGTAAATTAAGAAAGTAAAATTAATAAAAACTGAATGCAAAGCTACCTAATATAAAAGTAATAAAAAAAGTCTGAAAGTTTTCAGATTTTAAATTACGTCCACAGAGACGTTTTTCTAACATTTTGTGTGTTACCCTTATTTAGTAAATACCATGTTCCTCGCACTTAAACCATAAAATTCAGTTCAAGAGCAATATCGAACAATAATTTTGAAATGAGCATATCTTTGGAATTTCCGATACGCGCTGGAGTCTCGCGCGCTGAAGATGTTTCTTCTGTGCAACGGTGCCATTGCTCGCTTTGAAATCCTTGATTGTGTTAATCAAAAATTTGTTAAAGTTTTACAAAATGTGAAATCGTTAATAAAACAAATTCCAAATTTCTGCTTCCATATGCCTATATTCGCAGGAGGACTACGTTATTCAAAATTGGATGGCTCTAGGTACCGTTGTTTTATCACAATGCGAGAAACATACATACATTTATGCAGATTCTTCATTATTTAATTTCTTTAGATATAATAGTGGGCGATAAGATTTGGTGGCAACAATTTGAAAAGTGAAACAACGCTTGTAGTGAATCAACGCAAAATGATCCTTCTTGGCAAATTGCCTCTTTAGACTACTAATTGTAAGATAACATAGAAGTAATTGTGATAACATAAAATTGTAAGCTGCCTGACATAAAAACAATGACCAAAACTAAAAATAAAATTTCACAGTTTCAGTGTAGCAAGTTATGCAGGTGTATTTCAGAAATGCGACTTTATTGGTAATCGTATTGCGCTGCTTCTTGGAAAAGAACCATAAGAAATATCAATTTAATCGAACCTTTTGTTGGCCCTATAATTTGCTATGGATGTCAGGATTAAGCTGTTAATTTTTGCTTATTGTTTGGCTTTTTTCATGTCTGACCGCACTATCATCATTTAGTTGATTAAAATTTATAATTTTTCTCTCTCTCTCACTGTGTCTGGAGAAAATATAATGCAGTGCCGGAAAAACATGACACGTGAGTTCATGGGCATTACATAACAATGAGCCCCCAACCGATACAGTCTTTAGTGTGGCTGACTGCCGTGCCAGGATTCAAATCCCGCAGAAAGCATGGATGTTCGTAAATGTATAGTGTCGGTGTGGCACAGCGGCACTTTAAATATGCTGCGAACCGAAAAACCTCTCGTGTGGTTTGGTGGAAAGGGAAAAGGGTGGGAGAGCCTCGAATCCGTCCCCCCCGGGTTATCCTCTTACTAAATTAGGGGCAGAACTGAGCCAAATCGCACTGTCACCTGTTAGGTGCTGAATGCTGTTGCCAACGACAGGCGCAATCTTGCGCTCCTTGCCACGAGGAATTTCGTGGGCTTAGGCTGACTTCATCAGACAAGTGAACATAAGCAACAACAACAACAACATAATAATAAGAATAATGATATCTACGCAAGACACTGTTTACGTCGAGCAGTGCGTATATAAAGTCATAAATATCAATGGAGGCGTCCGAAATTGTTTCCATTTTTTACATTGGAATAATTCTAGGATTTAAGCGATTTTCAATGGAATAAATCCATTGGGGGCCATGAGACGTATTATAACATTTTGTAAACAAAGTATGCATTTCTCCATATAACGACTATATACAGTCGTGATATTCGAAAGCTTTCTAGCAAAGATTTGAGCTTAAAATAACAATGTGGTTGTAAACAAATCTTCTTATAAATAGCATGACTATTTATTTGTCCCACAGACCTTAGGAGACGGTACTAAACTATAATACACTAGATGAGCACAAATAAAGAAGCCAGAGTTTTCATTTTACATAACAGGAGGCTTTTGTAGCGAAAACAGGAATTCGTAATGAAAGCAATCCAATTTCAGGGATCAATAAAATACTCGTATTTTCCAAATATGTTTACATATCAAGACGCAAGAGAATCACGCTGACATGGAAAATAGAACAGGCAAATCGACAACTTTGTATTCGGCGTAAATTTTGTAAAATCCCAATCGATTTCCAGGGCAAAACGAGTCCCCTTTCATCAGGCGTTCATCCTGATGTTATATTCTATGTCCATTCTGTTCTATGTTTACATATATTTCCATTTGAAAATTTTAAACTGACCGTCGAAAATCCCCTATAATGTAATAAAGCATGCAGTTCTAACTTCGATATTTCTTTTAAAAGATTTTTCCAAAATTTTTTTTAATTAATCAAGTAAATGATAAATGCATTTGAAAAGAGGAAAGTATAATACGATAATAATTTTTAGGTTGATGGCTTTTGATGTCTCGGTGTCAAAAGTAGGTTTTGTTTTATTTCTTTCCTACTATTTGTCTCTTTCTTTCTCTTTGAATCGCTTGTATTGTCAATTCGAATTTTCTAATGTCACTTAACTTTCAACTCACCGCAGAAGTTTTCTCCAATTAGGCCTAATTTTCCGACAAGCTTTCATGCAAACCGGCCAGGAAAAGAAATTCCTTTCCTCCCTTAATAGGGTCGATGACTTTTCCAAAAAGCGATGCACATTTTTCTGACCCCATTTACTGCCTTTTTTAAAGCCTCAAAATATACATCTGAAAATAATATCTGAAAATCAAAATGCAAAAAGGGCTTATGGAATGATTTTATTATTTTACTTTCTTGTACGAAGTCAAAAGGAGGTATTATAATCCCGAAAATTTTCGGGTATTATTATTTCAACGAAAATATCCATTTTGACCGCTATCGATTGCAATTTAACGATGGTTTAGCGTGACATCTGTACGTAAAGACAGAATAAAAGAATCTTTTCCCCGCAAAAAATTTTAAAACTGATTTAAAATGGATTCTGAAGAGACGTTTTTCGTGGCGTCTGTGCTTACGTACGTATCTCGCATAACGCAAAAACGAGCAGCTTCAGAACGTTGAAATTTTGTATATAGGACTGCTAGAACATGTATATGTGCAATCGGCCGCACCAAAAGTATATATATATATATATATATCCAATCTGTTACTCGGCTCAGTGAGCTCAGATATTTTTATTCTTATATGTTGGTAAATTGTGCATTTTTTACTTAAAAATGATTTAATTATGTTGTTCTTATCTTCCGGTTAGGGTTTTGATGCCTTTAATAAATATGCATATAATATTTGTAGAATTATAAGCAATTTAAAAGTTGTTTAAGCGTGGCTAAGCCTAATTATTTTTACGAAAGCTGCCATATTTGTTTACATCTGAAACTTAGCAGAATAGTAGATTTGTTGTCGGTCTAGAGAAACTAAGCTTTGCACAACAAAGATAACTCCTTCTTTTATTATTGCGAATTAAATCATGCTTAACCCATTCTGTAATTTATTCTAGGAAATGTCTTTAAGATTTACTTCGTAATTTTTAATATAGATCTTTTGAGTTTTATGTATTTTTCCTTTGTCGCGAAGTGAGAACTGAATAAGTTGAATGAGAAATACATCATCGTCTGTGAAAAACTGCTTCTTTTGTTTTCTTGTATGTTAATCATAGTATAAGAATAGAACATGTGGCAACGATTAGATAATTCTTCAGATGATGTACATAATTTTTGTGCATTCTGAGTTATAAAAAGAATGAGATTTTACTCTGTTAAGTGAAACTAGCCCTAGAGTGTCGTTATGTTAAACAAATATAGTGAATTTTAAAGAGCGCATTTATTCTTTTGGGGTGTATGCGCTACCGACGAAGTAGATTTAATTCAATGCAATAAATTTAAATGAAATGCAAGAAAAAAATGCGTATAATTTAATATTTCGTACAAGGAAGTTCATGTGGTGTATTTTTTAATCTTGAAATCCTAGCAGTTTTTGAAGCGCATTTCGAATCGTCTGGTACTAATATATGTAACTATTCTTCAGTATGTCTTCAATCAAGAGTATTAATATTCGAAGTAATAAAACAATTTGTATGCCAAAAATAAAATCTCAAAACCAAAGTATCTTCATCATTGCTGTCTGTTGCAGGTATGGGAGCATCATATTGCAGAATGTCAGACACGAAATAAATCTGCATTAAATATGAAAATATTATGCACGAAACCTGCGAATAAGTTCCTTTTTGTTTGTATTTTAACGGAAATATCATATTTAACTACACATATTTCTATGTCACTTGTTTTCATACAGATATTAAATAAGTAAAAGAAAATTATTCTGATCCATTTTTTATATTTGTTTATGATTTCTTATGAGGTGTAAAGACGTTTTGCCATTAGTATAGGTTTCCGTGAGAAAGTCAATCAAAGAGGATTTCTATTTAGTATGGTTTATGTGGTTAGGGCAAAGCCTTATTGGCCAGCTGTATAAGGGAAGGGATGCCTTCGGAGAGGATGACTTCAGGTAAACCGGCTTGTATAGACGTTACACATAGAGAAAAACACGAAACCCACACAATCAACTCGTTCGCGGAATTCGAACCTCGAATCGAAATGCCAGTGTTGAACGACTTTACCGCTCGGCCACTGGGAGGTTTCAACAAGCCCTCCGAGACAGTACTAAAGTAAGAGTAAAGATAATTCTGAAGATGATTTTGAATACTAGTCTAAGAAATTTTCATTTTATTATTACCAGTTAGTCTTGCACATTTATCTATAATGCAGATATGATATAAAAGAGAGACATATGCTAAAATCGTAAGTATGTTAGCATAAACGTCTATCACAAGCTGGTGTTATTTTATTGGAAATCTGTCGATATTTCTAGAGAATCAGGAAACGCAGGAAGCTGTAAAAATACAGGGTGGTTATAATTAAAGGGATCCTATTCAGACCCCCGTAGAACCCATTCTGGCTATCGGATTTCGATGAAACTTCGTATATATGCTATATAGGGCATGAGGAAAAGGTTTCTCCAATAAAAGGTAGTTCAAAGTTTGTGCACCAGATGGCAGTTTAAAAAAATTCGTTATGCAAATCAATCAAACCTATAAAGAGACTTGCAGTCAGAGCCAGAAATTCATTCTGCACCTTTGTCATCATTAATCATTCCCTTACAGAAGAAAGATCAGCTTTATTGGTAAAACTGTTTTATCAGAATGGCAGCAATAGCTTAGCTACACTGCGTGAATATCGTTGTTTAAAGGGTCTGCGAAAAGGCCCCAGTCGAAGAATGGTTTGAAGAAGATGATTATGAAATTTGAAGAGACTGGAGACTTGAGTGAGCTGCTAGGAAAACGGCGAAAACCAATTGCGAATGAAACTGTCGAAGAAGTCGCTACTGCTGTGAGTGAAAGGTCCTCCAGTTCCCTTGCTGTTCTTCAGCAAGTGCTCGAACGGTGTCACGTGAGCTGGCGAGTCCTTGGTTAACAATACAAAACATTCTGCGATCCATTTTAAAATGGTATCCGTATAAGGTCCACATGATGCAAATGTTATAACCTTAAGACCACCAAACATACCAATTTGCTTGCCAATTTTCTGCGAGAATGGACGTTGATGACACGTGGTCTTGGGAAATTCTATGGCCAAACAAGGCACACCTTTTTAGATGAAGCTGTGAAAGATCAAATTTGCCGCATATGGGGTGGTTCACCTCCTAATGTCCTGCACCAACAATCACAGCATTCTGATTATGTGACTGCATGGTGTGGATATAATCCTGATTTTATCCTCTGACCATTTTTCTTTGAAGCTCCACTTCTCAAAATCCTAAACCGTGCTCTGTCACGAGTGCACGGTACAATAGAACTTCTT
>KK117664.1:16380-27189 GCA_000611955.2 Stegodyphus mimosarum
CTTTACAGTAAGGACAATGTTTGTATACCACTGGCTACATGCAAGATGGCACAATTCCCCACATTAGGTGCGAAGTCAAAGAAGTGCTTCATACTAACACTGGCAAGAATCATGTAATATCGAGGGCCTTTCCTGATGCCTGACCATCCAACTTAATTCAACTCCATCAAACTTAAATTACTGTGATTTCTGGTTGTGGGGATTTCTGAAAGACCATGTTTATGTAGGAGGAATTAGGACTTTACCTAAGTTGAAAGCCAGCATTTCACGCTATGTCGCTGAAATCCCTGGAGAGTTTCTTCGCGCTACCTTTGAACAATAATGCGTTTTCAACACGTAATTCATGTCTATGGTGCACATGGCTGAGCGCATTCTGTAATTGAATAAATTTTAATGATTCTGATAGAATTTTTGTCCTGTATGGGCCTCAATTCCCCCTGGTGGTCAAAATTTGAACTAGTTTTATATTGCAGAAATTGCTTACCATGGTCCATATGACATATATACCAAATTTTATCAACATTCAATAAGCAGAGCTGGTTTTATAATGGTCTGAATAGGCTCACATTAATTATAATCACCCTGTACATTAGCAAAATAATTTTGTTATTGGAAATATAGACTTACGGTTGCTAACTTCATGATCTCCATTAAGCAATTTAATAAAGTAATTCCAATATGGATTGAATTACTTTCTCAATATTAAGTGACCTATTGTATAATCTAAATCATTAAGTGATGAATTCTAAGTCAGTGTTACTGAAACTATGGTCCACGGATCTCGAAGCCTGCCCTTGCGGTCTGATATGATCGTCTGATGTAGGTAGGTGTCGATCTCAGATTTAGATTAAAAGCGTACATTCAAACACAGAAGACCAGCAGGATCATTTCTCTCATTCATTATTGACTACTAAAAACGAATATAATTCTTTTTGTATTAACTAAATTACTTAATACAAATGTAAAAGTAAATTAATTTTAACTAATTGCATTTTATGAATGCAAGTATACTGATGAAACATAGGCTAAAAATGTTGGCAAGAGTCAGGCGGTACGTAAAACATTCTAATTTGTAAAAAGGGTCTCCGCTTGAAAACTGTTTAAAAAACGCTGCTCCAAGTGATTAAGTGATTTTCCTTTAATTTTTACGCAGAAGAGACGAAACGAAACATGGTAAGATAATAACAATGAATTTCTATGGATTTTAACGAACACATATACAAGAACTAAAGCAAGAAAAGATATACTGTTATTTTCTTTCTACGGTGTAAATTACAGAGGGATGTATTCTTCAGTACGAATAGAAGCGGTCTACCATAAAAAATACTATAAGAGCCCATCCCAATTTTAACATGCTGCTATCAATATTGATTGCAAACTATTCATAATTTCTGCTTGCACAAACACATAGCGTTACGTTCGTTTTATTATTATTCTGTCAATCTTATATGTTTTTTCTGAGGAGATTTGGTAGCTGACCCGATTAGGTTGCTATAGTTATAAAAAGGTATTTTTCCAGCCTGCTTAGCATGCCTTCGTGGTGTAATGGTCAGCCCACTAGGGCCGTGTTCGAGAGGTCCGAGTTTCGAGTCCCGACGATTGCTCATTTTTCTTATCTCTTGCGTCCAAAAAAATCCTAATAGTTCTACATAGTAACAAATTTCATGTAGTTTTGTTTACAACTGTTTGTTTACGGTCAGTTTAGCATAGGATGCAAAAAAGAAATATTTCTATAGATTTTACTATTTTATTTTCATAAAGGCAAGAAAATACCTGAGGATCACAAAGAGATATGTGAAGTTTACGGTGTTGATTTCTTAATAGAATGTAGGTGTCAGAATTGGTTTGAAAAACTTTCAGGTGGATATTTCTCTCAAGAAGATGAGTAATGTTCTTTCCGATCTTCTGAAGTTAAGGATGATATCATTAAAGCGATAAATGAATCGTATTGTCATATAACCGTGCTAGAGATTGCAAAAAGTTTACATGTCTCACGTACAACAGTTGAAAACCACGTAAAATGTCTTGGACTAATTTAGAAGCTCCATATTTGGGTTCTGCATGAAATGGAAGAAATTCTCTTAAAGCAGTGGTACACTGCGCAAAAAAAAAAAAAAAAAAAAAAAAAAAAAAAAAAAAAGACAGTTCTATATCTCCCGTTCTACTGGGCTGAAATTTGACGAAATTCAACTTGCGTTTTGCATGTCTCGAAAGCGCAACTTAAGATATATATTATATTTATATATAGCACCATTCTAACATAGGTATTTTGACACAAAATCGGACTTTTCTGAAATAAGATAGCAAATATTTTTCCACATTTCGATTCTGCAACTCAAATTATGCCTAAATATTAAATTTTGTAAAATTTGGTGCGAAATTTACGGAGAAATTCATAAATTTAACTTGGCGAATTTTTTTCACTTTGAGCCAAGAATAATTCACGTGGCGAGCTTGGTAATATGTGGCACCCTATTTTCCTTCCCTTACATTGTGGATATGAGGAAAACATCATTCCTGCCTTTTTACATTGTGGATCAGCAGAAAAAAGTCACGTCGTTCTGCTTTCAAATAATTTTAACAAAGTGCGTGAACCACGTTTTCGTTATTATCGCTTTCAACAAATATGCCGAATTTCAAAACGCGCCAATAAATAAATTCACGTATATCTTCGGAAATTTTAAATAAAAAGTTCTAATTTTCTGCATGCATGCTTAGAAATACATCTACTTTACGATAATAGTAAACATTTTATAGGTTATAATTCAAAACTGTTTTCGAAAAATTTATAAAAATTATTTGAAAATACAAATTTTAAAAATAAATCACAAAAAATGGGCGAATTTTGTTTGGAATGAACCTAAATTTCGAACTGTGTGACAAGGAATTAAATAAGTGTAATAAAAAAAAAGAGATATTAATAAATACACATCAAATTCAATTAACTTTGAGGAGATAAAATTTTGAGAGCTAATTTTTGGATAACTACTCGTGCCATATTTGCAAAACTCGGCAGTTTGGTGTAATTTGAGTCATAGAATCGAAATATGGAAAACAATTTATATGTCATTTCAGAAAAAGTCCGATTTTGTGTCACAATACCTATATTTGAAGGATGCTATATATAAATCCAATACCTAATAATATCCTAAGTCGCGCTTTTGAGACATAAAAAATGCAATTTGAATTTCGTCAATTCCTCCTAGTAGAACGGGAGATATAGAACTTTTTTTTTTTTTTTTTTTTTTTTTTTTTGCACAATTTTACAATATTAGGGATATGCATCTCAAACGTACTGCAGTCGACCCTTTTTTCAAAAGAATTATCAGTGATGATGAAAATTAACTTTCTACAGTGACATTAACAGAAAATATCGTGGTCTAAGCATGATGAATCAGCCCAAATCTTATCTAAATCTAAAACGCTGAAGAGAAAGATCGTCTTGTCAATTTGAAAAGAAGGCTAGAATTGAAAAACTGCAAAGGAAACGTGTTCCACCACGAGAATGCGAGGCCTCACACATCTGTAGAAATACGTGCAAAATTATTCAAGCTTGGATGGGAAGTGATTTCGCATCCTCCATATAGCCCCGATCTTGTACTATCGGACTGTGTTTATTTCGAAGATTACAAAACTACTTAAATGGTAAAAATTTCTGTTATAACGATAACCTCAAATCGCACTTAATTGAGGTTTTTGTTGATAAAGACGAGAAATTCTAGGAACGCGGAATGAAGAAGTTACTAAAAAGATTGCAAAAGAACATCGAACAGAGTGGAAGATATTTGACTGATTAAGACTCACTTTCGAGCATAAAAATTGAGTTTTATTTTACAATAAAAAACAGAATTTACTTTCTTGACAACACGATATAACACAATTTTAACATTTTTTTCTTGTTTCTCGACGGACATTGTTTACTTTTTCTTTGTTTTGAAATTGTGGAAAATTTTATTATTCTGCCAAAATAATGTTTTCATATTTAGTCTAAATAAATAGTTATGTGTAGTGTTATTTAATTTTGTAAGAAATAAATAACTTTTAAGTGACGCGTTATTGGAAAAAAAGATATTTTTTGAAAAGTTTTGATAGCAGTTAAAATAAATGTAAAGACATTCGTATAAATCTCACAAAAGATTTTCCTCTAAAACTTACTTCTCAGAACAACTATGGCGAAATTAACCCGGAAAACCTTCGAACTTTATGTTCTCGGAAGTTAATAACTGTCATGTATAAAGTTCCCCGTTATACGATTATAGAACTGTCTTAGCGAGAGATATTAAAAACCAAGAATATCTGCTGGATGGGGTCAATCATGCTTTTCTCTACATGTACTCTTCATTTCTTTCAATTTGTAGAAATAAACTTCAGTGATGCGACATTTCAATAACACTTTGAAATCTATTTTACATTACATTTTCACCGAGTTTTTCATATGATCTATATGAGTTTTCAAAAGCCTTTAGCCTTCCTTTTGGCAATGCCGAGTTTCTAGGAGGAATCCTCACACTTCACGGTCTCTTTCATTTAAACGAATTCCATCTTGAAGCGAAAACATAGGAGATATAGGAGGCCGGATGTTATAAATCGACACATACACAGCTTCATTTCCTTCAGCAAACTGCTCTAATGCTAAAGCGCAGATGTAGACGAAGTCGCGAAATGAATGTATTGGAACCGAAATCTTGCATTCATTGGGGCCTTCTCGCTTTGAGGCAATACTCCAATACATGCTTTTCTTTCAAGCAAAGGTAGTGTAATGCTTGTTTTGTAATTAAAGCAAACTCCATTGGAACACAGCAAACATTATTTTATAGACCAATTTCATAACTGCAACATATAAGTCGAAGAAAAGGTAACATCAAAAATTAACAGCCAAAACGTAACTAGCGTCTCAAATCAGAAAGGCCGTGAAACGGCTCCTTACGAGTAAAATGTTTAAATGAACTGCGCATGCGTCATTTCTTTCTATCGCCAACAAGTGATGGTAAACCTACTGTATTTCTCGCCAGCATTTCGTATTTCATCTCCTAGCAACTGTCAAATGTGTAACAACAATAATAAAAAAATTCTTTTCAGAACTCATCAGCTTTTTTCATTATAATTTCTATAATATTTTTAAAAATTCTTTTCAGAACTCATCAGCGTTTTTCATTATAATTTCTATAATATTTTTTTTTATCGTATTTCGTTTACGAGGGGAGAAAAGTTCTTTTTGAAACTCTTCATTCTTTTTCACTAATAGAATAAAGTATGTCTACAAATTTTATATCATGCCCAGAATGCCAGCACACTTTTAGTGCTCGGAAAAATCTATATAAGCATGTAAGAAAGTTTCATTCTTCTCTAGTTCTAGATGAACTCAAGAGCAGAAAGAAATGCAGAGTTTGCACAGACACTTTTGATAATATGAATGATTTGGAAACCCACATGCAGTTGTTACACAACAGTACATCCGAAAATAAATGCCCACATTGCCAGTTTGTCTTCAAAGCAAGAAAAAACCTTTATGAGCATGTAAGAAATTTTCATCCATCTAATCAGGGTGAATATAAGGACAATAAACAGACTTTAGTGTGTAGCATTTGTAATCAAAAGTTTTTTTACATGAGAGATCTGCATTCCCACTTCAAATCACATCATCCTGATATTACTTTGTCATTCCAAGAAAATATATTTCATTCTGTTGAAGATTTTGAACTATGGAAAGCTGAAATTGAAAGGGAAACGCAATCTCATTTTTCTAAAAAATCTGGGGACCAGCAGCTTGTTGATGGGAGAATATGCATGAGATTTTATTGTCACAGAAGTGGAGTTTTTGAACCAAAGAAGGATAGGATGCGCAGAGTGAAGAATATTGGTTCACAGAAAATAGGAAAAACCTGTCCTGCATATATTACAGCATATAAAAAAACTGTTCTGGATGTTACTGAAATCCAGGTACACTACCAGTCGGTTCATGTTGGACATAAATGTGAGGTTGCACGACTACCACTTTCTCAAAATGAGAAAGTGGAATTAGCAGGTCATATGAATCTTGGTGTGCCTAAATCACATGTTTTGAATAGTCTGAGGAAAACTTATTCACCAACTAAGCGTTTGAGTTTAACTCATCGAAAAGATCTACACAACATATGCCGAGACTATAAAATAAATGAAGATGATGTTTTCCATCAGAATGATGCTATGTCAGTTGACATACGTGTTCGTCAAATGCTAAAGGAAGATGAAAATTCTATTTTGGTTTATAAACCAGTAGATGAATCACTGGCAGAGTACCCTTTAATTAAAAAAGAGGATTTTTTATTGGCCATTATGAATCATGCCCAATTAAAATTATTGCAATTATATGGGGGGAATATAATAATGATTGATTCCACACATGGTACAAACCAGTATGGATATCAGCTAACAACTCTGATGGTAAATGATGCTAATCATGAAGGATTTCCAGTTGCTATCATGTATTCCTCTAAAACAACAGCTGAAACATTTTATGTGTTTTTTATGCAAATAAAAAAAAGATGCAATTTCAAACCATTAGTATTTATGTCAGACGACGATCCCGCATTTTATAATGCATTTGCAAATGTCTTTGGAGAAGTAGAAACGCGCTTATTGTGTTCATGGCATGTTATACGAGCTTGGAATATGAATTTAAATGCCAAAATACAAAATAAAGAAGAAAGAAATGTTGTTAAGAATAATTTGATGACAATCTTGCAAGAAACTGACTTGGAAACATTTACACAGCATTGCAAGGTATTTATTGAAAATCTTATAGCATTTGAAAAGACACAAGCTTTTGGAGAGTATTTTCAAAATTATTATATGAACCGAGTGGAGCAATGGGCATATTGCTATCGTGTAGGTTCTCAGATAAATACTAATATGAAAGTTGAAAGATGGCATCGGGAAATAAAGTATGAAGAAGCAGACGGAAAAGTTATTAAAAGATTAGATAAATCTTTAGGTATTGTTCTGAAAACTATCGCAAAAAAATTGATTGGTCGAATAATATCATTGGAACGTTCTAAATTAACATCTCGACTTTCAGAGATACGAAAACGTCATGATGCTGCGAAAACACTATCGGAAAAATCGGGCATCGAAATGGAACCTAAAAAAGCTTGGATTGTTTTTTCAAGCAAAGCTAATACATCCAAATCCTATTTGGAACCATACAATGTGACATATGAAAAAGAGTGCAGTTGTGAAATACGCTGCAACGATTGTAATATATGCATTCACAAGTTTTCCTGCACTTGTCACGATTACTCGATAAGATTCGTTATTTGCAAACATATACACTTTGTTGTACAGCATTTCAACTGTCATGATTTAAACAAACAGCCTGGAAGCTTTACAAACAGTAATGATGACCTCACCATTGACATAGATGAAGAAGACATTAACCACAATGAAGAACATGCAGCTATAAGTGGTGAGCTAAAAAAAAATGTCATTTCTGATCTCGATCAAAAAAAGGCTCTTACTTTTTCTAAACTGCAGAGTTTGTTATCAAGATGCCAGTCACCTGAAATCACAGCAGAAGAACTAGACACGGTTATTACAGGCATTAATGCAATTAACTGTAGATTAGATGCTGTATCAGCTAACAGAAGAGTAATGCCTTTACTTTCTACCAACAATAGTCTTATACCAGCTAATAAAAAAATTGACATACAGCGTCGATTTTCTGCAATTAAGACTGCAAAAAAGCGAAAATTACCACTAATTTAACTATTAAAATACATCTTATCATATTTGGAAACTGAGTGAAGAAATCACTTTGAACACACAGAGTTGCTTGGACATATATATTTTTATTAATGAGCTTAACAGGACATATTATGTTTGATTGTTTTTCATTTTTTAACCATTGTTTGCACTGGTGTCACATGAGCACAAGTTTGTCTTTTGTCATTTTTATTCTTCCAGCTGAAGTATTACACACTCTATTCTGTTGTTTGAACTTCTAATAAATGTTATGGCATTTTAATAGAAGGGCATATTTTTTTTAAATTTATATAACCAACACTACTGCAGTGTTACAGTATTATAAAGGAAGTTTTAAGCAGTAAGAAAAATTATTATTAAAAAAGAAAGTATGCAACTAAATTTGTTATTCTGACATTTCAACCATTAAATCTCACTAGCAAAGAAATAAGCCCCCTTTTCTTTTTCCTAACATTTAATTACATAGAAACTATTAACATGAAACTTCAGTACTCAGTATTTATGTATATGCCATATTTTTTTAAAGCAGAGTTGTAACTGACATCTTGGAAGAACTTCAGTAGATGAGAACAAGATTAGAAAATTCATTCCAATCCTTACTCAGCAAGACATCCTGAAATATGCAGAAACTATGTCAAAATTTCTGCACATTATACTCAAAATATTGTCTGAGTATAATGTACACAAATATACTGAGAAACAGGTACACAATCTCTTCATCCAGTCGTGCATTATAATTTGTCTCGGTATAAACAACAGCTATTCAAACATCAGTGGAATGTAATTGATTGATTGTGTTATAGTAACAGAAGGTAAGGAAGAAAAATGCAAAGTAATTCTAATCCTTATCCATTCTCTAGTTTTGAGTCACTCAAAACTGTATTGTTCAGCTGTTTCATGATGTTCTTAAAAGTAAGTTCTTGTAATCCTGCAAAGTAACCAGACATGGAGCGAACTCCCATCAGTACAAATACCAACGCACTTATACGAATTCGTATTATTTTCAGATGTGAATGTACCAAGAATCTTGAACAGGTCCTCCTTTAGTAATATTTTTACAAAATGTACTAAAAAAATATCTTGATACTTCACTGTATTAAAATTTTCTCTGAATGTAACAAGGCCCACCAGCGGTCGAGCGGTAAAATCGCTGAACACTGGTAGTTCGGTCTAAGGTTCTAATCCCGTGCATGGGGTTTTCTTCTTGTGCAATGTGTATATAAGCCAGTTTTCCTTAGAAAGTCCTCCACGAAGGCATTCCTCCCCTTAGGCAGATAGCTCTCGTGAGCTTTGCCGTAATCACATAAACTCCAAACTGAATGTAACAACTTATATTTTTTTTCATCTGCTGATGGAAGATTTTAATTTTTATTCTTGAGAAACATTCTCTCAAGAGGAGCAGTTGTAAAGTCACCCACAATATTGCTGCTGACTTCTAAGTGGCAATCACTAAAAATTAAATGACTAAATCAATGACTAAAAATTCTACTATTTAGGAAGTTTTTTTAGTCCATTCTACTATTTAGAAGTACTAACCAAACCTCTGCATGCTTAAAAGTAAATATGATTAGACGTTTCATTACGAAGGCATCATTTTTGAATTTATATAACCAAGACTACTATAACATTATAATATTATAAAGATAGTTTTATACTACTTAAATGTCGAGAAGTTATTATTTAAAATAAATGTATAACCAATTTTGTTTTTTAAAACTTCAGCTATTAAATATTTTTACAAAAAGAATGAGACTTTTTTTAAATCTAACTTTGTTACTATGCCATAAAATTCAATGTATTACAAAATATATTTTAAATGCCTTTGATACTTTATAATTTAGTTTTCAATTTGAAGAAAGGGAGCCAAAAGATGTTTTCCATGCATTACAAAGATGTGAGATGTATTATGACATGAAATACTATTTCTTACAATGAAAACAAACTAAAGTAACTGATTATTTTTAGAAATGAATATATGTAATTTTCATACATTGATGGAACAGATACATTAATGTATGTAATTTTGCATTTATATTTCATTTACATTTAAAATTTTAAAAAAATTATCATCTTAAATCATATTTTTTCATAACATCCATTTAGTGAAACTTTTCGCGGGATTTTGTGATTTTGTTAAGTAGAGGTTTGACTGTGGTAAATAAATTTATTCTTAGCTTAAATATATTTCAACAGTTTTTACTTATTGAAGTCACAGTTTTGCCAGTGTATAAAGTGTAGAACTAATAGCATTAAGAGTTCTTGGCATTTGTAAATAACATTTTATAATTTCATTTTCTGATTATTTAATTAATAGATAGCTCAAAGGAAGACTTTCAGCTGTTTTCAGTGTCTCGGAACGATTGGTTTGGATTATCAATAGCGACACCTTATTTTTAAAGAATTTTGCTTAAGGGTATTTGGTTACAATTTTCACCAAGCCTTTTGTTACATTGTATTGCTTATATGTTTCAAGCAACAGTAGCCTTAAAATTACATTCTTTTGTATTGAATTTAGTTCGAATGTCTTTGACACTACAATCAGAATTTTGAAAAATATTGCATAAAAGATTACCTATATTTGCATTTAAATTTTTGAATAATTTAATACATAGGTTGGATTAATATTATTCAGCTTCTGGTGAATTGTTAAAATTGCAATTTTATCAATTGGCCAGAATTCATGTTTCCGTTTCATTTCTTATCAATAATTTTATCAAATTTCGAAACCATCCTAAATAAACAAAACAAATACTGTATAAAGACAAATTTTAAGCAAAAGACTAACTGAAATGATAAAAAGACACAGAACAATTGCTGAAACTTTAAGAATAATCCTGAACAAAATGGTCAAGTTGAATATATCCGTTCCGACATTATTTAATTTTATAAACTGTTATATGTGATGAAGGGCCTCCACGATAGGATTTCATTTTAGTTAGAATTCATTTTACACTGGATATTCTTTGGGATAAAAAACTAAAATTTTTAAAAATAGGCTTATTTTATATATTTCAATAAATTTTTTACGAATGAAATGTACATATAACTCTCTCTCATTGTATATGGCCT
>KK117665.1:5455-29053 GCA_000611955.2 Stegodyphus mimosarum
GCAGGTATACATATATTTTAAGATAAATGTGTTTATAAATTAGTCAGAAAAGGCTAAATAAAGTATATTTATAATGCAGTATATATCATCTAACATGTCATAATGGCCCAGCGTCCGAGCTGTCGATTGCAAGGACTTGGTTGTACGGTTGCTTTTCGTGGTTTTTCAAGTGTGTCACATGAATATGAGAGAAGTTCCCTAAAATGTCCTCCACGGAGCATCGATTTCATCGGCGAATATCTTTGTGTGCGTGGTTGTAGTAAAAGAAGACACGGTAATATAAAATTGCAATATTTTTAACACTGTTTCATGTTTTAACGTACTATCTGCATCACAAATTGAATTTTATGCTAATGATGAAATTCCCCCCCTCCTTAAAGCGTGGTAACTTCCAAAATATTTTGTTGGTGGAGCTTTATTTTATTTAAATCGATTATTGTTGAACTGCACATGTCTATTTTTGCAAAGTTTACACCCCGCAATAAAAACCTTCCAACATTTTCCAGAATAAAGTTACCACATATTTCGATCCCGAAATAAAAAGAGTAGTCAAAACAACATTGTAGGCATTTTTTCACAATGCTAACGCCTATTTAAAAATTTCTCGACAATTTTTAATCTTGTGGACATGTGCTCTTTCAACAATAAAGAGGCAAAAAGGGATAATATATATGGAGTTTTCTTTGAATAACTTACTTTATTTCAACATAAAAGGCATTTTGAAACAATCGAAATATGAAACATGTCACAAAATAAAATAAAACCGCTTATATGTTTTCGCCTCATTAAAAAAGACATTCGCTCACCTAGAAATATATTATTTTAAGTCTTTAATACTGAACATAATATTAAAACAATATTTAAAACCCAAATATAGCCAAACAATTTTAAGCAATCACATTAAACTTAGGAGTTGTATTCGCTCTCGTAAGATGCAGTTGTTGTAGAAGTTGGCCGTAACGTTATAGTGATGTAAAAATACATATATTCTTCTGGTATTAGTGAATAACGTTTTGGCATCGTCTGTTTTCTTTACGTTAATGGCATTCATCCCAGAACAAGCTGGTGTAGAAGGAAAGAACTATTTCTACCTCCGGTCTCTTCGATTTTAGATTTTTTAAATCAAACTACACTGCTGGCCACTGTAAATACAACACCCTGAAGCATGCAAATAACATGAAATTTACAACATGCATTAGCGGATGTGAGATATGCAAATGATTAGAATTTCAGCGCAGACGCACATCACGCGTGCCAGTGGCGCCACTTCAAAGCGCTGTTTATGGCTTGGAGTTTCCAATGATTTCAACTTCCGCAATTGTGTGTTTTTTTGTGGTTTTTTCAAAAACAAACGATCAGTTATGTCTCGTAGTAAACAGCGATCATTGTTTCATCAAGTATCCTAGTTCAACAGAGGAAGGATAGTGGCCTACCGAGAGTGTGGATTATCTTTAAGGGAAATTGGCAGTCGTGTTGGACGACACCAAACAACTGTAATGCGGATATATAACCGTTGGATGCAGGAGGGTACGACGGACCGACGTGTTCGATCGCATCCACCTCAGTGCACTACTTCACGTGATGAGAGGAACATTGTGCGCGTGGCAGTGACGGATCGCTCAGTCACATCACGAACCATAGCACAGCACATTCAGTCTGACACGCATCATCCAGTGTCTGCGCGTACCATTCGACGCCGTTTACAGCAGAGTAGTCTGTCCTCAAGACCTCCATTTCTTCGTCTACCCTTGACGCAGAACCACAGATGTCTCCGCCGCCAATGGTGAGATGAAAGAAGGATGTAGCGGGCAGAATGGAATGAAATAGTCTTTACCGACGAGTCACGCTTCTGTCTGCAACACCGCGATGGTCGGATCCGAGTCTGAAGACACCGTGGAGAGAGGATGCTGAACAGCTGCGTTATGCACCGCCACACTGGTCCTGCACCGGGTATTATGGTATGGAGCGGTATTGGATATCACTGTCGCACTCCTCTAGTACGCATTACCGGTGCTTTAAACAGCCAGCGCTACATCTCCGAGGTGTTGGAGCCAGTTGTCCTTCCTCACCTTCAGGGCTTGCCCACAGCCATATATCAACAGGATAATGCGCGCCCACGCGTGGCACGCATTGTCCAAGGTTTCTTCGTCAATCGCCAGATTGAATTGCTTCCCTGGTCGGCTCACTCTCCGGATCTTTCGCCGATAGAAAACATGTGGTCCATGGTTGCTGAACAATTGACCCAGATTACATCCCAAACTGTCACACCAAATCACCTTTGGCAACGTGTGGAAGCTGTTTGGTCTGCTGTAGCGTGTGGCAGCGGTGATCTCCAACAATGACGGCTACTGATTTTTTGAAGGAACCACACTTCGCAGAAGTCTATAAATTTAATCATTTGATACTTGGTCAACATGTTATCTACTAAATAAATTTTGTTGTGACATCTCTTGTCTTTCTTGGTGTTGCAATTTGGGTTTCCAGCAGTGTATTTAACGAATCATAGTCAAATAAACCCCCTTCCTCTTCTCGAAATAGTTATAATCGGATATTTTAAAAGATTGTTTTGTCCCTTTACATCAACTTTGTGCAATATTCTGCAAAGGCATGTCTTGTTTTTTCAAGTATCTTGGCCACCAAGTGTTCAAGTCTAGGACGCTGTGGTTTTCCAGAAATATAGCTGAAATTTTACCATCAGAACTGCTTTAGAGATGAGGTTCTTATACTGGGCTCGTGTGTAAACTCGATTCATTTTTCTAATGTGACGTTTAATAATATCGAAAGTCCTATCACACGATGAAGCTATGTCCCCTTAGAGGACAGTATTGCTTACAATCAAATTTTTTCCGGTCATAGTAAGAGCTAAGAGGGAACTTAAAACGGTATGATTTCGGACTGAACCTTGCAATCATCCAAAAAAATATGAATTTCTTTTGCTGAACCCGGAATATGTTGTCTTATATAGCCACATAAAAATGAAGAAACCTGAGCAAAAGGATAATGTAGTATTTACAAACACTCCCCGATAAAAGAGAACAATAGGTTTCCTCAAATCGACAAAATATGGACATGTGCCCTTTCAACAATAACCGATTAATTTAATAGTCAAGATATAATTTTATCAGTTATCCCAAGCGAATAATGATTTTTTACTTACTAAATGATAAAATTCCGCATAACATGTTAGATTGTAATTTGAAGTTTCCGGAAACCAGGCTAGATTCTTTTAAATATTTTTAGTTGAAATATACAAGAATTATGTATGTACATGTGTTTTAAACGTAAAAAGAATTACCACTTAGTTTGTAGAAAATTAAACTTTTCTAGTTCGTTTGTAGAGTCATTAGGTTAGTGCGAAGCAGAAGACGTGAAAAATGAGCAAATTCCTCGCCGGGACTCGAACTTCGGACTTCTTGAATCCGCGCCAAGTGTGCTCAACATTACACCACGAAGGCTAAGAAGGCGGGAGAAATACCTTATATACTCCTCCTTTTAAATGGCGACTGGGGATTAAGGGACTCAGTCACCAAATCCTGGTGGTGGAAAATCATCATCCACCACCTTTTTTCAGTTCGATCGCCACTGTAGAGTCATTAGGTTATTTGGAAGCAGGAATCATGAAAAATAAGCAATGCCCTTACCGGACTTGAACCTCTCGAATACAGGCCGAATCTGCTGACCATTACATCACGAAGGCATGCTAAGAAAGCGAGAGGAATACCTTATACGTTTACAGGGATTTTTAATTGCTACTTTTTTAATAAAATAGGATAAAATGGCAACTGACTTGGTTTAAAATTAATACCTAATAAGTCTTTTATACAAAGAATGAAGCCCAATTATTCGTATGTTTTGAATATCTAAACAGGCTGAAGTCTCAGTTAATCTGGATATTTAAAATTCTACCATATACATGCATTTAAGTTCAATTAATAATTTACTCGTTACATTAATGTATAGCGTACTTTACGACCATTATGTGCATTATGCACTTGCCATACTTTATATTAACAATGTTATTTGTATCGTAGAAACTTTATGTAATTGATAAACGAGAACTGCATTTTAAAATTCTGATGTAAACCTAATTTAATCTATTTTGTCTCAAAGTATACTTTGATTATTAAACTCTGTTCAATAGAGTGTCAATTTTGGCTAACGGAAATAAAGGCATTTTTCTAAGAATATTTATGGGATTTTGAAACAATAAAGTTCTTTACTCTCCAGAAATTACTCCAAATAGTAATTTTACAAAACGTGCATGACAAGAACTATTCTCCTAAAACTAAGAAAATATTAATTTAAAAACTTTGAAAATAGCCGTTTGACTCACTATTACTTTACGGAAGTAGCATTTTTAAGCTTACAATGCTTTACGATCTGTTTCCAGCTATGTTATATGAAAACGGCGTAAATATAAAGTCCGATTTTTGTCCGTGAGGTAGTTACTTTCGAAGAAAAGCTAAGTAATAATTTTCTTATTTAATTTACACTTTAGAGGTAGGAAGAGTGAACACATTTCGTCAAATCACACACGCATCATTCCCTAAATTACCAAAAATTTGTTTTTTAATTAAAATGAAATAAAAAGTTTCAGAGAAACGAATTTCAGCTTATTATGATGGGCGGTGCACCTTGACATTAAACAAATGCATATTGTTACTACACATGCTTCTTTTCAAATGATAACAGAAAACGAAACTGGATATAATTATTGCAAAGAAAGTAAATTATTCTTGCTGTAATGAGTCTAATCCTTCAACTGATCTTAATTTCTGAAATCGTGCACGCGGCTCCCATTTTCTAGATTTCCACCTAGATATTTATGGAAAGTTTCATTAATGCGGAAAAGTAGGTAGTATTGTTTTAATGTAGGAAAGAAACAATGAATCTCCTTTCTGTATGCGAAGAAAATCACGCCTTGTCCAAATAAGGATTTGTCCCACCAAAGTGTTCAGAAGTACGAAATGCAAATCATTACGTCCATTACCTGAAGATAAATGCAGCTCAACAAACGGTTACCATGTTACTTAGCTCAAGATAGGAGTAGAAGCAGATGAAAGGTAATGAATTCATTCGTGTCATATCGATATGTTTATAATTAACGACCTTATAAATTTATTACGAATTGTTTATTGTAATATGAACTATTTATTATGAAAATTTATTACGATGCCAAGAAGTTTAACACTGGGGTTATTTTAGGTTAAAATAACACGCCGAATGATGACTATTGGAAAAGTCAAACAAAAGGAATGAGCGTTAAATAGAACGCTGATTTTGTTTGACATCTCCAATAAGCAGGTTTCTTTGCTGACAAAATGGGAAACTAACATTTTTCAGTAATGCAGCTTCAGGCTTTAAACTTTCCACAAGTAACGCAGTTTTAGGCAGAAAAATCAGGAAAATTTTAAAAAAATCCCTCAAGTTCTAATTTTCCTAGCACAATCTGTATAAATTCACTCTCATTTATAGTTTAGAAAGCCGATATATATCGAAATCTTTCATATCACTCGAGTAAATATTTTTTATTTTATGTACATTTTGTACATTTTAACGGACTCACGTTGTTTACATTGCAAAGAAACGGGTTTTTAATTCTTTCAGTATTAGCTATAATCTGTAGGTATGGAAGCAGGTATTTTTAGCAAAAAATCTCTAGGGTACATCATTAAAGGTTACTCAAAGATAGTACCTCTTTGGGCCCCCCAAAATATTTCGCTATCAAAGATTAAAGCCCGTTACCAGCTCAGCCGAACTGCCATGTCTACCTTGAACTAAGAAACACAATTTTAGTTAAATTATTCTATATTCTCTCTGAACTGTCTCTTCGCTTCTGCTCTAAATAAAATTATATCAAATTTTGAGATCATAGAGTTTATCTCACTAATGGTACCTGTTTTGAACATATTCCGTAAACAGCCGATGAATCGGAACTATGTCTTAATTATAACTGTTTTTATATTGCTATATTTTTTTAAGCATCAAAAACATTTTCTCAATATTGTTGCGTGCGTACCGGTTCATTGTGGATTGAATGCACAAGTCGTTAAAAAGTTAACAAAGTTCATTCTTTCCACAAGAAATAAATCAAAATGCTGAAATATTTCTTCAGAAATATTCGCACAATATCACAATATCTCAAACGTTTAGCAAAACTCAATTCAAAACAGATAAACTAATTCTATCTCACAGCGAAATCGCTACAGCATTAAGTAAACAAGCGACAGTTCGCTTTAAACAGCTGCAACTACAACAACAACTGAGATGAGGTGTTTCAATTCGGCTTTTATAAGCTTTTTAATTATCACTAGAACAATCTCGATTTTTCTAGATTTTTCTGGATGGCAACAGTAATTACGAGATATTTATTTATTAAATATTAAATTCACGTGGTCTTTATTTTTCCGACGTAGCTTTCTCTTCAAAAATCGTCTGCGTTGCACGGGAAAATAAAGCAATTTTAATTGCAAATCTAAATAAATAGCTAAATAAATATGAAATCCGTAACAATATCAAATGTATAATGAATTACAGGAAGCCGCTAAAGAATAACCTTGCGCGTGCTTGATAACCGCTCAAATGCATTGCGAATTAAAACATTTTATGTCATTTATTGTACATTGTCATTTATAGTACAAAGCTGTGTTGTAGCCGCAACAAAGTTTGAGACATACTTGTTTCTTAAACCTGTATCGCTTAAATCAAGCGCTTCTGTTAGACGAAAACCTTTGTCAAATCTGATGTCACATATTTCGTTAGGACTGCTTTCAGTTTAATCTTGACATCTAAGACATATCAAATAGAAAAGTGAGCTTTCAAATTATGTGACACAAAATTTGATATTTAATTTTGTACACCATGCTGTTTATTGTTACCAACTTTTGCTTATCCACTGACTACTTCTTCGGTTATGTAATACTATGAAAAACATTCAAAGCTTATGGTGCCTTGAGGCTACATATCTGAAAAGAAACGTTTACCGCTGGGTTACGTTTAAAGTAAGACAGTTTCTTATTCGTTTTATTAAATAGGCAGAAACTGGGGAAAAATAAACTATGCTAACAAAGTAAAACAGAAACTAGGAGAAAACAGTTACTACTTTATACTAGAGAATAAATAATAAGTTTTTTTTTTTTTTGGCTCCTTCCAACCTAGATACCAGGCATGGCCAAACTGCGGCTCTCCAGTATGTTAACTGCGGCTCGCGACCTTGTAGCTCTTTGGCCCCATAAATGAGACTTGCTCTTAATAAACATTAGCTTAATTTTCGACATACAATTGCATTTAAAATAGAAATCGTGCAATGACCCGTTTCTTTATTAATTAGTAATTTGTTTTCTTGAATTACATTATGTATGTGACAATTTAAGCGGTTTCAAGCTATCCGTCACTCCCAAGTTTCTCGTCAGAAAAACAAACAGAACTGCAAATAGTTCTATTTCTGCCAATTACTATCACAGTCATGTTACTTTTAAAACAGGTAATGGCCATCGGAATAGCACAAAATATGCAGTATACTTAAAAGTAATGCTCTCTAACTCTAGTATTTTTCTTTTTACAGTATTTTACATGTTACATGCTAAATTTCACTGATTGCTCCTGTCATCTGAGGGCAGGTGACGACTTCGGATTGCCAACTTATGTAGGAACTATAACTGAGTAAGATTATGTTAAAACGTCATCAGTGTGAGAGTGCGATCAGACGAGAGCTGAACGATAGTGAGGACGCACGTGTCCAAAATATTTTGGCTATTATCCTTTTTACTTTTATTTTCATTCTAATGTAAATAAATGAGTCCTAGCTTAGCCATAACTTGATGACCTGTAGTGATGCTTATTCACCGTGAATTCATCCATATATTAGGAGATAATCCCAAACTTCTCATATTTGGTATTTAAAATAGGTATGTGATTTCAGAAAACATGTAACGTTTCTAAGCATTAGATGTAGTTTTGTAATTAAGCTAAATGCAACAAGAAAAGTTTATTATGAAGACAAGTTCTCGTTCTAAAGAAGTTGAATGTATAAGCCTAAATTCTTCAATTCTGCGTTTGTTTCACTTTTGTGTCGTCTTCATTTTTGTATAAAAGAGGTATCAACAAATGTTATTTCAGTGTATTATTTATAAATAAGCAATATAGCAAATGTGAATATAGCGAAAATAAAAAGAAATGCATCGCAGCATTTTATATCTATTAGAAATTTAAAAAATATGCTGGTTTTAAAACTTTTGTTAAACCCTTGGTTTGTGAATTCGAAACTCAATATAAGCAGACGATATACTAAAATATATGAGGTATTTTGAAGTCAAAGCATGATTATTGAGGTGTACGTAAACAAATATTGTTATCAGTGTCCACTTTATTTGGGAAAAGAATATTAAAAAATGATTAGTGTTTATAGAACCATAAAGTTCTATAAACACTAGGTTTTAGAAAAAAACTAGATTTTATTTGTAAATGATCAGTCGAAAGCGATAGTTTACTTAAAGCTATTTAATATTCCACAATTTCTATGTCTTAACATTAAATTGGCGGGAAGTCACTTGCTGGCCGCATCGGAATTTTTTTATTTGCAGATGATCATGTATTTTAGTTTTGTGATAAGTTGCAAGTTTGCGGAGACAGTTTAGTTAAGAGGAAAGAAATTTTACTCGTTACATAGCTAGTCCGGAAGCATAGTGAAAGTACAAAATGTATAGTTCTGCCGGCTAATATCTTCCGAAAAGGCACTACATTAAAAAGCTCCAATTCTTGGAACGTTTTGTTTCAACTCTTAAAATAATAGCAGATATTTATACTTAAGTAATTAGAAAGTTAACATTAATGGAACTACTGTCATATACGGACCGGGTTGGCGAAAAATTTCTCGCCAACTCCACGACTTTACTTAACTAAATTTTTTGTTTACATTTCAAACCTAAACGTTAAAATGTCTGAAAAAGCACGGTTTTTTGCATTATGCACACGATTTACGCTGAAATTCCGAAATAAAAATAAAAAATTTAGATAAGCGTGAAGTTTCTTGCCAAAAATGCTTGACGACAAATTTAAACTAAAATAACAACTATAAATTCCAAACAATTTCAATACAAATGAATTCAAAAATTAAAAGAAATAACGATAAAAGTTTACAGTTTGGTGCCCCTTAATTTTTTTTGAGGGGGCGCTTTTTTTTTACACTAACATCGGCGCCAGAAAGGCACAATTTCAAGATGGCCGCTACACAAAACCAAAATATGTCAAAGAATTGCACAAACTTGGTGTCCATGTACACATAGATCTATTTTCACTTCAAAAAATCACAGAATTGCCCAAACTTGGCATCGCACACTGCCTTGACGCTGTCCATGTACACATCGATCTATTTTCACTTAAAAAAATTAGGAGAATGATGACGTCACATAAGGTTAAAACAAAATTACTCATCACCAAAACTGAACAAAATTTATCGCCAATCGAAGGGGCACCCAATTCTACAGTAGAGCCTAAATAACAACACAAAATTAAAGCAATGCAACAACTAAAATAACTCTCCACAAAATTAAAACAATAAAAATGTAAATTCGCTTAATATTCAAAAATATTTCCCAGAAAAGCAAAATATTAATTCCAGACAAAAACTTGTAAGGATAGACATATCACATATATAATACAACATACTTTCAGTAATAAGACTACGCCAATCACACAAAGCATGTGAACCAAAATGCCACGAATTAGCTACGTAAGACGTCTTTCTACGATTCAAAATTCCAAACGTTACAATAAAAACTTCCTCTAAAGTAACTTACTGCAGGAAAACCGAAATCCAAACCTCAAACTTCGTCGACAACCCCATTCTTTACCCTCAACAATTTTTCTTACACAAATCCATCAGGAACACAAATTTTCCTTCCGAATCTTCAAATCAGACTCGCACTTCTCACATGCCAAGTTGGGCTTCAAACATCCTGTATCCCATAAAAACTGCAAAAATACACTTCTGTCAGCATGAAGACAACCATGAACAAATTCATTAATAACTCCAACAACATATGTTTTGAACTAAATCTAGCTTAAATACACTCTAAAGCACGTGGCTGACATCTCCCCACCACTTTCTTCATGGATCTATACGCCATTGTTCCACACGTAAAGTAACAACCACCACGAGGAAATACAACCACATTCCTCCAAAACGTTCCACGTAAAAAGGTTTGCCATACAAACAAAATCTCACCAAAATATCAACTATCAACAAAATATCATTCAACACAAAATACTGCTACATTTGATGACCACATGTATCCCGGGCCGTATATGACATTCGAGCCACATTAATAAATATTAAAATACTAGCGGAAGAACCCGATGTCAGTTCAATTAGATTGAGAGTAATGTATCTAACGACAGACAAAACGACACCGCTGTAACCCTTCTCTAACAACGTTGCAAAAAATAGGATTCATACTCTCGAGTTCCATCCAATATCTCACCTATATTCAATTTTAGTCGATTAAATGTAGCAAAAAATTCATCATAATTGATGAGAAATCAATAATGCGAACAAACACACAAACAGACATTCTGCTTTAAATACAGATTTTGTAAAACTTAGAAGACATTTTTATTAACAAACTTTACGATTTAAAAAGCGAGCAGTAGCAACACGTTGATCGTTTATTTACTTCTGGTACACAACTACAAAAGAGTTTTAACCAGTATATTACCTATTAATACCATATCAACATTTGCTTGATTTGAAAAAATATGATATACACAAGCACGTCGCACGGAGGGGGAATAAGAAAAATGACAGTTCATGAATTTAGGTAAGTACATAATAAAGAGCCAAAATCTCGATAAACGATGCGTTGAGTCATGGAGGCAGGCTTAGAAAGGAACACGTGACTTTTTAAAGTTGCGTTAGTAAACAAGAATAAGTCGAGATTCGAAAAATAATCGAAGGCAGCAATTGCACCTTCGAGTTTGTCCATAATGGATTTTGCAGATTTAAATTTTGCGAAATATTCTTTGGCTTTTTGCATGTGAATTTTTATCCAGGTGAAGAAAAATATATCATTTTCTTTTTCTGGTTCTTCCTTTTTCTAGAACTAAGCTGAAGAGGCGTCTGGGATGTTTTGTTCCTTTGTATTGAGTAAGGCAGGAAATTCCGATTCCGCAAGTCGGAAATTATTTTTTTCTCAAGCTTCGTTTTTAGCTTCTATAGCTTTAAGGATATTTTTAGTGTTTAATGCAACCCTTGTAGGTAGAAACATGATTTCCACCACAGAGGGCACAAGTTCCAGACTTTTGATCCTTTTTTTTTCTGAGTACAAGTATATGTTTCGTGTTGCCTTGACCATATCCTTCATCGTGCTGTATAGTGACAAAGATCCCGTGTGTGGTCGTATCTTTGACACTTATGGCCCTGCACGGGCCCAGATTTAGATTTGTAAGTGGTGATGAATTCATCTAAAGCACGAAGTTTTTTGATTTTGTAGATTCGTTTACCTTCCAAGGAACACTTGCACTCAACTTGGAAAAGTGGTAATTTAACTGTTTCCTTCTCTTACAGAAGTGAGTTGACGTACTTTTAAAACAGGGATTTATTTTTTAATTAGTTCCTGTTTGATAACTTTAGGGCCTATGTTTTTGGGAAATTTTTATAACAGCTTTGCTAGGCCTTTCACTGTTTGATTTGAAGCTGTAGAAGGTAATTCCATGCGTTTGAAGCAATTTTGTTATAAATCTATAGTGATTTATTTCGTAAACTCGTATAGTAAATATTTCTCCTTTCATAATGGATCTGTAGTATTGTTACTTTCAATTTCTTCTTTTAATTTTTCCCAATTTACACTAAAATCATCAAGCACAATTGGGAGAGCATTGATCTCAGGTTTGGGAGGGATAAAATCCTCTTCATTTTCTTCACCCATGTGATCTTCGTTATTAAGTTCGGAGTATTTATTTGACTGTTTTTGTTCACTCTGTTCATCGTTCGAGAGCATTTTTAATTAGATTTATTTTGTTTTGAGCCTGAGGGCTCAAGGTCTTCATTATTTATAGCGTGATCTCTTTCGTTTGAGATTTGAGGAGTTTGAGTTGATTTTTGTATCTCCTGTAGGAGTAGATTTAAGGCATCAGTTTCATTCCTAAGCTCATTATCTTTGTAGAAGACGATATTAGTGCTTTCAGTTGAAGCAGAAGCAGCGAGAGTTGAAACATAAGTATCCCTGTCCTTATAGTTCTGTTCTCTGGCTTAAATAAAGAAGTGCGGTATCCGGGAGTGCGGATGAAATTAGCATATTTGGCTTTGAGGGCGTCTAATTTCTTAACCTCCATCAATAAGTCGTAAATTAATCAAACAAACAAAGTTAAATGGCACAATTAACAGCATACTCGCCAAAAGTCAAGTAGATAAGATCATCCATACCAAAGCATAAAAATAAAGGTAAAAGCAAGCAAAATGGCAGCTTGAGAGAAAAAAAGTTTAATTCAACCACAACTCTCGAAATCTTCAGAACGTTCTACAACAACTCAGTTCAAGAGCAATCAGCTCAATAATAACTCAGTAGCAACGGTTTTCGAAATGAACATTTTTTGAGAAGCAACACTTTTCGAAATAAATGTTTTTATATCCAACGAGCCAGACTGTTGCCACTCGGAAAACTGAATGCGAAAATTAGCCCTTTCAGACTTTGTAATTTATATCTCGTTTCATCAAAGTCCTACGAAGATGGAAATAGTCGAAATGGCTTCCCAGGAATTTTTGGAATCGGGAATAATGTATTTAATGTTTGGCAATGCTATTTTTATTTCATCGTAAAACTTAGAAATTTTTTATCAACAAACTCTACGATTTGAAAGATGAGTAGTGGCAACAGCTTTCGAAATAAAGCAGATTTTAATCTTCAGCTTACGAGATTGTTGCCACTCGGAAAAATGAGGGCGAAAATTGTTGTTTTTTCGAGTTTTTAATTAATATGTCTAATTTTAGCTATTTTTGGAGGGGAGTGGACGTCGATCTTTTCCAGGACACACAAAAGAATTGTAGAAAGTTTGGTGACTAAGCTGTAGTAGTGACTCAGTTATTAGAGTACAAACACTGACTTTCTTCTTTATATTGTTACGGATTTCATATTTATTTGGCTATTTATTTAGAATTGTAATTAAAATTGCTTTATATTTTCCGCGCAACGCAGTCGATTGTTGAAAAGAAAGCTACGTTGAAAAGAAAAGAAAAATAAAAGAGCGCGTGAATTAAATGTTTAATAAATAAATATCTCGTAATTACTGTTACCATCCAGAAAAATCTAGAAAAATCGAGATTGCTCTGCTGATAATTAAAAAGCTTATAAAAGCCGAATTGAAACACCTCATCTTAGTTGTTGCAGTTGTTGATGTAGTTGTAGCTGTAAAAAGCGAACTGCTGTTTCTTTACTTAATGCTGTTATTGATTGTAGCGATTTCGCTGTGAGATAGAATTATTTTATCTGTTTCTAACTGAGTTTTTGCTAAACGTTTGAGATATTGTGATATTGTGCGAAGATCTGTGAAGAAATATTTCAGCATTTTGATTTATTTCTTGTGGAAAGAATAAATTTTTGCTAACTTTTTACGACTTATGGATTCAATCCATAACGAACCCGTGTGCACGCAACAATATATATAGATGATACTTAATTATTGCTATACTATACACTTCCAAGTTTTCTCTAATTAGCTTAAACTTATATTATCAAAATTCGGGAGCTTGCAGAAATCCGCCATTTTCGACAAATTTGTCGCTAAATTGTTACTTATCCGTCTTCAATCTACGCTCAAGTTTAATGTAAGTAAGCAGCATTATCCATTAGATATTACGTATAAATCGAAATGGTTGACATTCCTTAGGCGCAAAACATTTAGAGTTGTAAATCTTGCAGATAAGATTGTTTCAGACGGCCGAATCAGAGAATGTGCACTAATTAACACAGCATGGCCATTTAATTTCCGGAATTACTTTTACCTTTTATATAAATTATCTTGCAGAAATCTTAACAACGAGGGCTGCACTTGCAATTAATGGAAGTTTTGCGCTCGTTTATCAATTAGAAGTGCACTAAGAGCGCCGAAAATTCCCGATGCGCTCCTTAAGAGAAATAATTAATCAAAAGTGAATTACAAACGCAGAAGTTATCCTGTTCTACCAACGCAAGTGTCTTGGTTAGATTACTTCTCGTGGTTGCTATAATTGATATATATGTACACTTATTTGTCTTCAAAGTAAATTCAAGAATCCGATATTGCGGTAATTTAGGGTAAATGAAATTATCTTTCCAAAGAAAGGATATAATTGCTTCTTTGCACATTTATGATGCTGAATGATGAATGCTAATGACGAAATTAAAATAGCAAACCCAATCACATCTCTTTATATTCGAGATACGTTCCCATTAATATCGCACAACATGTATGTGACAAAATGCGATATATATAAATAAATCAAAGATTGATTTCAGATGGGGAAATCCGTATTAATTGTATTCAGTAGCAAATTAATGCTAATTAAAATGGTGACAATGATGGTATTGACTTATATGTTAAAAATTATAAATTGTTTCTAAATGATGAATATCGAAATATTTAATTAATCGCTAATTTAGCTTTTATGCACCTAAATGTACGTTTCTTCACATCAGAGTTCCTAGATGTGCTTCATCCAGTTTAATTCAAGATTATTAATAAGAAGAAGAAGAAAGGAAAAAATATATTTGTTTTTTAAACAAAGTACTGAAAACATCTTGCAGTTTTCAACAATATTCGTGAAGCAAATTCTTGGGCATATTTATCAAGCAAATAATAATTATAAACAAACGCCATTTTTCAAATTCCGTTCACCGTTTTTTATTTTTAAGCAAAAATTTCGTGAACGAGCCTCTTGCTCTTTATCACATGATTATACATGGATTTTATACATAGTTAACGACAAATACCGAGGTCTTTCATTTCCTCCATTAGCGCCTTTATTTGTTGATGCTGTGAGAAATTGCTGTAAGTTCTTTCTAATGTAGTTTATTTTTTATATTTTTGTATGAAAAGCTGTATTTAACAGGGAATGGAACATCTTCCATTTGCTATCGGCGTTCAGCCGCCAACGGTTCGACGTGGCCATTTTGCCATTATGCCATTTCGTCGTCAGGCCGATTCACCGTCAGGACACACTTTGTTTTACGTGACTAATATTAAGATTATTTAGTTTAATAAATTTAATTTACCTATTGTACAATCAAGACATATTTTTCTTTATTGCGTATATTATAACTTATCCTGTTACATTATTAAGTTTATTCAATTTAATAATTTTGTTTACCTGTTGTATATCTCTAGCTGTTATAAACTTTAATAGACGAAAATGTGCGCAATTAAACACACGTTCTTCAGTTACTAAAATATTACCTAGAACTAATGATTTTTGCCGGGTAAAGACTTATTTAGGGGGGAGGGAAGTTCTTAGTGTGATGATTAAATGTACTGTATCCATACAAAAGGGGTAAAGGAAAAACATTAGGTGATTAACAAATATATCGTTACACATGAAATCAAAGTTAACTTACTAGCATATCTATCTATATATTTATTAATTTTAAAAGAAATAATGTGCTAACAAGATTCCAAATTACATTTGCAATTAAAATTTCATAAAAATGTGAATTTTTTTGCTTGCATGAATGATTTCTCTGAACTAGCTGATTAAAATTTTAAGAAGTTCTGACAAATCACGTAAATATTGTATCTGCTAAATTTTAGAAAGAATACTATAACTTCTGTTATATCAGAGGTTTAGCCCATAATTATGAAATGTGAAAAATGTGTTCTAATTTGTACTGATATAATTTTTAACTAATTGTGTGTAATTTCTTTACATCGCATATTTGTAAACAATCAATACGATTAAAATCTGCGAGCATCTGTTTGTTTGGATGTGGCATTACCTTCTCCGGAACGGCGAGGAATTGAATTTCGACAGAAGTACCCAGCGGATTCCAAAAATTCGTGGGAAGCCATTTCGATCATTTTTGCCTTCGTACGACTTTAATTAGCCGAGATATTAATTACAAACTCTTGAAACGCTAATTTTCGCCCTCATTTTTCTGAATGACAACGGTCTCGCACGCTAGAGATAAAGATCCGCTTTATTTCGAGAAGCGTTGCCATTGTTCGCTTTCAAACCATACAGTTTTCTAATAAAACTTTTCTACGTTTTACAAAATATGAAATAAAAATAGTATTGTCAAACATAGCATATGCTCCCCGATTTCAAAATTTCGTGGGAAGTCATTTCAACTGTTCCCATCTTCGTACGACTTTAATCAGCCGAGATATTAATTAAAAAACTCTGAAAACACTCATTTTCTTACTCATCTTGCGATTGGCAACAGTCTCGCGAAGTTGGAGATAAAAACGCTTTGCTTCGCAAAGCGTTGTTTCTGCTCGCTTTCATATCCTAGAGTTTGTTAATAAAAAATTTGTGGGTTTTATAAAATATGAAATAAAAAAAATATGAAAGCTTTCAGATTTTATAATACAACCAATTCGTGACGTCAAACGCTCCACGGCGTTTCTCATTTTCCCTCTTATTCATTCATCTCATTTTCCCCTTTTAGCTTATTTTCCTCCTTATGCCAACAGCTATTCATTATTTTCTCAAGCTCATGATTATTAACGTGACATCCTCTGAATCTTTGTCATCAATGTGGTCATCAGTCACTCGTGTCCACTTCTCAATCACTCACATCCCTTGTAATCGATGTGGCAGCCTCTACGAGACACAATGCAGCAGCAGTTGGTTAAGCTAGTTTTGCCAGACGCTGCTGTATCGTAGTATTATATATACGCAAAAGTACGAAGTATAGCTCTGCAATGCCCATGCTTTTGAACGTACCGTGTTTCCCGAAAATAAGACGTAATAAAAAAATGATTTCTCTGGGTGCTCCTAATATGAGCCCTATCCTTGAAATAAGCCTTAATTAAGACTGTTAGCCAGACGACAACTTTTTTGCCGAATGGCCAAGTGCAGACACAACACATATGTACATTTGAAACAAACGGATGTTGATGCTACAATTTAGAATCTTCAGTATTCAATACATGCCGTTAACAATGGACGTGTAGCACTTGATTCACTAATAAATTTAAAGGATAATCAATTTTGATGCTGAGATAAAATGAGTACAAAACGAAATAGCTATCCCGTCTAGTTTAATAAAGGAATTGTGGAAGACTCCTAGGATAAAAATCTTACAGCTTTTCGCAAAGAAGTTGGTTCTGCGAATGCTCCAAAAATGGCGATCAGGGTATAATAGCCTCAGTCAACAAGTCGAAGAGGGAAATTCCAAGAAACGTAAGTATGGATCAAGTCAGCAACCGTTTCCTCAACGTTATTTACTTAACTGGAACACATCATCTGTGAATGGATTGCTGACCGAAAAACAATGTATTTGGTTTTTCGTAAGGCTGATATTCACGTATTTGCCCTTGCAATCGCACCACAGCCAGATATGTCGCTAGAAGAATTCAAAGCATCACAATACTGGGTTGATGCTCCATTTAATGATATGAGATGTCTCTAAGAAGATCAACAAAACTGTTCAAATTGGAAGAAACTGAAGTGATTAAACTTACACTTGCATTAAAGGTTTTCGTTGATAGCATAGACTTCAGTAAGTACTAACTCCCGAGCATGATTGCTGTGTATGAAACAGTAGTGTTTATGAGTCAATGGCCCTAAAATACTTGATCGTAGACATGTGTATACAATAATTTCCTCTAACGGATACGAAATTACCCGCATCACATGTATTTTGGAAATTCGCCCTGATGGAAGTAATTACTTTGGGTTTACACTTTTTACTTATTTGGATTAATTAAAAAAAATTACCACCAAATGCTGCAATCCTCGTCAAAATTAATAAATATACGCACAGATATGGCAATAAGTTAACTTTTCCTTGATTTGTAATCACACATTTGTGTAAAATTATGTACAGTTTTACACAAATGTATGGAACACAAGACGGATACATTTGTGAATTCGGCGGAAGTACCATGTGCGGTCAAGATGATGTGACCATGTGAACGTGCCACATCATCAAGACAGCTTATTAAGAGTTTGAAAATAGGGTAATCGACAGAGGTCAAAACATTTATGCATCCTGCCAAAGGAGGTCTGATCATAAATTTACTAGAAGATTTTTAATTTGATAAAATTAAATAATAATAATTTGAATTTAAGCATATATCTGCCTTTAACAAAATACGTAAATATTTATTAAATTATTTATAAATGTATTTGAAATGAAGGATTTATTCATTCATAAAATCCTGTGAAAGTTACTATGAAGAAACCTAACTATTAAATGTATCTAAATTTATAATGATTATAAATATTATTTAAATATATAATACCTTAACATTGAATTGTAAACGTAAATTGAAATCCTGTTGACAAATACTTTTATAAAATTATTTAAGCAAGAATTGCTCGTATTGGAAAATCATCTAAAAAAAGTATTGTGAAGCATGAGATGCGTGCTTAAGGAAGTAATAAAGAAGAGTTTTAGAATATGTATTGTTGAAAATAAGGGTAAAAAAATCTGATAAGTATAATTGAAAAAATTATTCCGTCTCATTTAATAATAACCTAGTTATAAGTTTTAAATAATATTTAAAAAAAATCCCTTTTTATTCCCTTTCAGAAATATTCAGAGAAAGTTAAGTATTATTTAACGTATTTCATTATTAAAATAAAAAGGGTTCTAATTTGAAATGGACCGAAAAGAGCCCTAATAATAAATTGACTTAGATTTTTCGATTAAAAGATACCTCAGAAGCTAAAAAATCATATCATACTTAAAGTATTTTAGGAAGAAGCTCTATAAATAGAAAAGAAATTATGCAATTTTAATATTAGTAATACAAAAAACTTTGATCTTAATTTTTGTAATCCTTAACCGAATAAAATTGAATTACCTTAAATTTTTTTCTGATGCAATTAACGAAAGCTTGTGAAAATATTTCGTTCAAATTAAACCGTCTGAGCAAACTGTTCTGTAAAAAGTATAGCATTTAATTCCGTTAAGAATGAAATGTTGTTTAAAAATGTATTCTTTTCACATACTTAGGACTCTGAAATATTGTAGAAAAAGAAAATATGTACATTTATATGTATATTTACGACGTAATTAGAAAATATTTACATCCGATTGTGTCAAAACACATTGATTTTAATGGTGTAAGTAACCGAATGTTTTGGTCACCACGCAGGGATCGCAAGTGCTTCAGAGCAGTGTTTAGGAAAAACCGGTTAGGGCTTCTCCTTCTTACTTCCTACCTCCATGGTATTGACCGAGCGGAGTCCATCCCACCTAGGAAAACCTTCGATAACCACCATGTAACGCCCCCGCAACCAAGGGTCAGAGAAGACAGTACCATACGGTCCCTGCCGAGCCTGAACCAACCACCGAATGTAGGATGGCTCTAGTCCTGTGAAGATTGATTATTTACCCCAGAAATCGAGGCTGTCTAGACACAAGCCTAGCCACTTGTCTGGATAGTATTCCGGGTCTCCTCCCATAAATGGTCGGTACCGGAAATTCCACCCAGTCAATCTCCAAGGATGGTTGTCCAACACACGGAGGTATTAACCTTCATAGTCCAACATCATCAACCCAGGGGAACCTGGTTAGCGGCGGGGACCACGAGAAGCCAGATGTTGGACAGTGGCAGGAGAGGCTATAAGGTAGCGCGTCACTGCCCCGGAAACTCCACTCACCCCCAGCAGTCCAGTTTAAGGCCCGAGGTCTCCTCCAATTAAGTGGTTAGTTCCGAACATCCATCCTTTCCAATTTCAAGGGAGTAACAACCACCTCCGCCTTACTGCGTGTCAATAGGTTATGCCAGTTTTGAGTTTCCATACCATTTTATAAATTAATTAATATCTAATAAACCAAACAATACAGCTTTTTGAACACGCCACGTTACCGAAATAATATAGTATGCGGCTTAAATGATTTAAGTGTGCATACGATTCCATGTGTAAAAAATATTGTAATTTACGATTTAAAATAACTAAAATTGACATATTTCGAAAATTTTTAAGAATGTTTCTATTATTCAATTTAACATATGATTTTTAAATATATTTTGAAATATAATTTATAAATCTGTACAGAATTCAATCAAATATGGTAATGAAAATTTTGTATTTTACTTTTAATAAAATATTTTAAAGCTTTAAGTCAGCAGGCAGTGAGATATAAAAAAGAGTGTAAAAAGGTCTGTAGAAAAGCATTTGAATTAAATATAAACGGTAAGCGAACTGAATTCGAAAGTTTAATTTAAAAATTTATTTTTCAAGTGTATCTACATTTTTCATTAAAATGGTCTAAAACTGGACAAAAATAATCATTTGTTTAGGTCTAAAGTGTAAAGTCCTTCTCTTGAACAAACACATTTACATCTGAGAATACACTGCTTATTCAAGAAAAAATATATTTATCTTATAAGATTTTTCCTTTTCACTTGGTGATTGATTCAATGAATATTCATGGCTGGTCACTAATTAACCTGCAGTTGACCTGCCTGTAAGCTCCTCACTTCTTAATTAGCATGCCTGTATTTTTTTTAAGAAGACGTTTTGGACTTAATGTGTTCGTTGACTTGTTATAATTCGACTTTACAATGCTATAAAAAATGCTGTGAATTAAAGCAAAATAAAAGATTTGACGTAACTTCTGGCTTCAAGTGAAACTAAAATTGTTCCAATTAATTAAGTAAATTTTAAAGCATGATTATTTCCGAGCCATGCATAAATATTACGTCAGGTAAGTGCGGCGTATACAAAAAAGAACGATGACAGCAAATGACGGATATTTGTATTTTCTGTAGAAGAAGCTTAAAGCAAGACGCAAAGTGATTGATTTTAATGGTTAAAATTTAGAGAAGTTAGCTTATTTTGAAGCAGGAGTACATGAAAAATGAGCATTGCCCTCGCCAGAACTCGAACGCGGGAATCTCGAATACACGCAGAGTATACTAACGGTTACACCACGAAGGCATGCTGGAAGGAGGCAGAAAATACCTTATATACTCCCCATTTTACAGGGCAATTGGGGATTAGGAGAACCAATCGCCAAATCCTGGTGGTGAAGAATCATCATCCTCCAACAATTTTTAGTTTTTAGTTCGGACGCCACTGTAGAGACATTAGGTATTTTTTGGAAGCAGGAGACATGAAAAATGAGCAGTCCTCTCCGAGACTCGATCCTGGACCCCTCAAATGCGCATTGAGTGTGCTGGCCATTACAGCACGAAGGCATGTTGGAAGGAGGGAGAAAATACCTTACAAAAGAAATGGTTGATTTGATTAATTTCAACGGCTTTACATAAATTCCCGTGCAGTTAATCCATTTTGAAACCAGGATTTGAAACTTCCTAATGGAAACTTCCTCATATGCACGTTACATATGCGGAAAACCAAGAAAACGCCCATGCAGCCAGCCCGTTCGTGGGCTTCTAACCTCGGACCAAACTACCAGTGTTCAACGACATTACCGATCGGCCGCTAGTGGGTTCCGGTGTCTGGAAGAGGAATAAAAAATGGAACAGAAAGTGAACAACGAAATACTGATAGTTACTTCAAGAACGCTCTGCCTGTTAAGTTATCAAAACGGTTTAATGACGCAGGAGTTAAGACTGAGGTGTGATAGGCCTTATTATAATACTGAGTACGGGTTCATAATGGATTAAATGCACACGTCATTAAAAAGTTAATGAAATTTATTCTTTTCACAAGAAAAAAAACAAAATGCTGAAATATTTCCTCAGAGATATTCGTACAATATCACAATATCTCAAACATTAAACCGAATTCAGATAAAGTTAATCTAACCTCACAACGAATTCGCTACAGTCAATCACAGCATTAAGTAAACAAACATCAGTTCGCTTTAAACAGCTACAACTACAATTGAGTTGAGGTGTTTAAATTCGGCATTTAAAAGCTTTTTAATTACTCACTAGAATATTCTCTAAAATCTATAAATATCTCGATTTTCCTCGATGGCAACAGCAATTACAAGATACTTATTTATTAAATATTAAATGCCTGCGTTCTTTTATTTTTAGTTTTCCCACATAGCTTTCTCTTCAAAAATCGTCTGCTTTGCAAGGGAAAATACAGCAATTTTAATTACAATTCTAAATAAATAGCTAAATAAATAGGAAATTCGTAACAATATAAGGAAAGTAACGATGTTACTTGTTCAGTAGCATTTTAGTTATACAGATCTTAAATTAAGTTCAAATCTTCAAAATAATCCTTAAATTCAAAGAACAGAATTATATCCAAACATAAAATGATATGAAATCTTTTATAAATATTAATATAGAAACTTATAATGTATTATCAGACACTTACTTGTTATTGTTCTACTTTATTGTAGGCTAAAATTGCTAAGCATTCAATAAAAACAAAAAAGCAGAACTAGCTATTCAATCAGTTCCCTCATACTATGGTGAACCAATAACTACATCACCGTACTTTTGTCCGTTGTGATCAATAAATTATATAAAATATACAAAGTTTCATTATGAAACATTATGTCTGTTGCAAATAACAAGGAACTTATAACCATTATTCAAATGCAAAATTTTCACTTAAAAATATGAATACATAACCTCCGTCATCTATAGATGAATGTTTTCCGCTGAGAATACCCAGCTACTTTTTTTTGCACTTTTTCACATTCAGTATGGGTACAGATCCGATCACCTCAAAAGGTAAAGTAAGCTCTAAAAGAGTAGAACACAGTCTATCGAATTTTCTTTAAAATCTGCATAACTGTAGAAGGTAGTTAGCAATGATATTTCAATTCAGTATTTATATGAAGAAACAATATGTATCTCTCAGAATTAAACTACAATACCTTAGGGCTTAATGATAGTTATATGCAATATGTACTTGTGGCTTATTTATTACCATACATTGCTTCTAACTAGAAATGTTTAGCGTGGATTAATCTGCTAGAAAAACTCTAGCCCCCAGCTTGAAGTATGGATCAATGCTGATTAGAAATTCTCCTTTTTGCTAAAAAAAGAATCCCATGTGAAAGTTTCCTGGTTTTTGCTAACCATGTTAATTTTAAAAGAATCCCATGTGAACGTTTACTGGTTTTTGCTAGCCATACTAAATTTTAAAAGAATTAATTACTTAAGAAGAATAAGTCATGACTTATTCTTCTTAAATAAAGAATTCTTTTAATAATTTACAGTCTTATTTTTTTAAGTGACGCAATAAAATGTGGAATTTTAGAATAGTCCATATTGTCTTTCCATAAAATTCATCTTAGCACGATTTTCGTTGCAAATTCTGCAACAGAAATATTTTGTAAGAGAAATGCTGCTGATAACAGCGACACAGAGCAATTTTGAATACAAGAGCGGTATGTTAACAAGTGAGAAACTATTCTTTAAGAATCAAACAAAATTTCGAAGTGAGTGAATTTGTGTAATCAATGTTAAATCTAATTCCTCCAGTCTTAAATATTCGCTAAACACGGTTCTTTCTCT
>KK117665.1:32242-84207 GCA_000611955.2 Stegodyphus mimosarum
AAATTTATATTATTAAATAATTTTTATAAATTTTTGGAAAAACATTTTGAATTGTAAACATTTATCATCATCTTAAAGTAGATGTATTTCTATCTGTATTTCAAAAAATTAGAGTTTTTATTCAGAATCTCCTAAGATATACGCGAATTTATGTATTTGCTCTGTTTGAAATTTGGTATATTTCTTAAAAGCGATAATAACACAAATGTGGTTTACGCAGTTTGTTAAAATTATTTGAAAGTATGAACGATAACTCTTTTCCACTCGTCTGCAATGAAGAAAAGAAATGGGAAATAGGTTGCTATAAATTAGGAAGTTCGCTACGTAAATTATTCTTGGGGAAAACTGAAAAAAACATGCCAAGATAAATTTTTGAATTTCTCCATAAATTTCGTTCCAAATTTAACAAAGTTTAATATTTTGGCATACTTTGAGTCATGGATTCGAAATATAAAAAACAATTGTTATGCCATATCAAAAAAAGTCCGATTTTGTGTCAAAATACTATGTAAGAATGATGATATATATAAATCTAATATATATGTTAAGTTGCGCTTAAGACATGGAAAACGCTATTTGAATTTCGTCAATCGGCCCAGTAGAACGGGAGATAGAATTGTGCCATTTTCGCAGTGTACGTGTTATTTCTGTGTACTCAATGATTAAAATAAGCGTATTCATATGCGTGTGTAAATCTGAAATTGGTGTCACATCTACAGGCATCTACAAGAGAGCGTCAAAAGAAACATTCCCAGAATTTTTATTTTAGGGATATCTGATTATGGGTCTTAAGCGAAAACTATTTCTTTGGAGAAAGCGTATGGTAGATAGTGTTTCAAACAAAGCTTCTTCAGTTCAGTTTCATAGGTCCTGCATAGCTAAGCGGAATACGCCTTCCAATTTCGGTTAGGAACCCTCTAACAGTAGACTGCGGACAAGTTGTTTCCTTGAAAAAGATTCGTTTAGCCTCAAGCGCTGTTAGATGCAATAATCCCTTAAAACACACCTTCTGCCTCCTTTGCACATAGGCTTATTGACTTAAAATGCATATAATGTACACTTATATATTTTACAAAATTATTCATATAAAAACATATCCTTAATTTTTAGTCCAAAGGGGCTTTGCCCCTGAAGGACTGTTGTTTTCGTTTTGCGATTTTGTGTCGGAAGCATTAAAAGTCTGAATCACTTTTCAAAATGTTGCTACAACATATTGCAGTCCTGTATTATATTTTAAGGAATTAAGTGAAGAAGAATCTGCATAAATGTACATATATTTCTCCAAATGTGATAAAACAACGGTACCTAGAACCACCCAATTTTGAATAACGTAATGTTTTCACCCGAATATGCGCATCTGGAAGCCCGAATTTGGAATTTGTTTTTTTTACATATATATATTTCATATTTTGTAAAACTTTAACGAATTTTTGATGAACAAACTCAAACAATTTAAAAGCGAGCAATGGCAACACTTTACGGGAAAAAAACCTTTTTATCTTAAGCGGGTGGAACTATCAGAAATCCTAAAGATATATTCATTTTAAAATTATTTTGCGATATCGCTGTTGAATTGAATTTTACGGTTTAAGTGCGAAGAACATGATATTTAATAAATAAATGTAACACACAAAGCGTTAAAAATGCCACTTTGGACGTAATTTTAAATCTGAAACCTTTCAGACTTTTTTTTATTATTATTTGAATTGTTTGAAATCAAATATCTCAGGTATGACAATCATGCTAACTGTGTGGCAACCCCTTTTGGAATTTCTAAGCATTAAGAGATTTAGTTTGAAGCAGGATTATTCATAGCAAAGTACATATTGACGCTCGAAGAATTACTTTCTTCGCACCGCTTAAGTTTATTAATCCAGAAGTGCGTTACTTAACGTGCATTTCAAGAAACGAACAAGTAACATCTGAAAATACGATTAATGTAACAACAACAAAAGGAACTGCTGTATTTTCATTTTAAAAATTAAGTTTTAATGAAACTAACAAATTTTCAATTTAAAAATGCTTCAGCGAAAAAAAGAAATAATAATAAAAAATAAATAAATAAAAAAGAAAGGTTTATCTAAAAAGAAATCGAAAAGCCAAATTATTTCCAACATCATCCCTTAAGGATAAGTGTCGGTGGACATTTACCATACATGTTGCCACTTAACACTAAAAGAGAGAGAATAACTTTAAAAAAAAATACGCGCGAGACATTTAAAACACAATCAGTATTCAGCTTTATCGAACGCTCAAAACATTCACCCTGATTGAGTGCTTACAGCCCGACTTGACACTTAAGAAAGCATTTCTAATTGGATGAAGAGGGATGGTGAATGGGCCACGCCCACTTTCGAAGATGGCGCCCGCTGGCGAGGGGCTCTTTCCTTGATTAAAAAAGCTATTGATCTGTGAAGAATTAGCCCATTCGAATGGCTCTCGCGGGCTATCAAACATTATGTGTTCCAATGGGATGCATCCTTAATCACTACACTAACATCGGACGTGGTTCACTTTAGTAATAATTGGCTATCCACAAATGGGTGTCATTAAAGTTTTCTTATACAATCAATATAGATAATGAAATTAAAAGAAAAGTGTCTACTATAAATGTGGTAGGATAGGTATAAAAAACACAGAGTAAATTAATATTCTTTATAGTAGTAAATATACTCCATTTTCGTTACAGTGCGACAAGTGATATCAGAGTTAACGATTTCAATAATTTGGAAGAAGATTGGGTAATTTTTCAATACGAGAGTCAAACCTAGTTTAAAATATCAATTTCGAATACTAAATAATCTAATTCTAAGCAAAAAGTACTTTTTCCGCCTATCATAGATACTCATAAATAGCCATAACGAATTTATTTCAAGCAAGATTCTAACAGTTAACATTAGTAAAACATGTTAAGTTGATTAGTTTGCATAAAAATTGAGTTACTTTTTAACTCAAAACACCCACTTAGTATGTATTAGGAGCAAAGAAATTAATGGACAAATAAATGCGTTTAAAAATGCGAAAATTCCATTGCTTCGTTTCCAACCAATTTTGTGTCCGTTAATCAACTATACCTGAAATAAATTGCATTTTAATTTTACATAAAATTCATTAATTGTGGTATTTCCGGATACAGCAAATCGCTAATAATGTTGGTTGCACAAAAGAAAAAAAATCATTGAGTTTTGAAAAGCTTTATATCTTTCTCTTTTCATGGCATTTTAACATACAACATGCAGAATTGTTTGCAAAACAATAGCCAGACACATTTTCAGCATGTTCTGGATGGCAGCCTCCTCGATTAAAAAATTTGGAAAGTTTTTTAATTCGTGAATGATAAAAATAAAATGCAAATTCAGTTATTTCCGTACCTCATATAACTGGATCGCTTAGTTCTTTTTTTAGACGAAATTTAAAGTGGATTTGGAATGGATTGTTTGATTTTGGCAGAGTACCTTGAGGTATCTCTTTAGGCATCTCTTTCTCCCCTTGCCTTCGAGGAAAACCATTTTAAGGCAAACTAACTAGTATTCACATTACACATGAGGAAAAACCACGAAATCAACCATGCGGCTAATATGAAGAATAAGTTAACTATGCAGGTATATGTTAAGGTATTTTTAATTTTTTAAAAAATTTTAGTATTTGTTTATTTTATTCATGATAATAATATAAGAAATATGGTGTAGACACCACGTGACTTCTTTGTACGGAATATTAAATCATAGGCAATTTTTGTTGCATTTCATTTAAACTTATTTGCTCGAATTTAATTAGAGATAAATTTCTCATTTGATTAATTCATTTCTCGGTAAGACAAAATTACATAAAACCTCAAAATATATTCATTAAAAATTGCAAAATATATAAAGAAAAAATAAGATACCAAATACAGTTAAAACAATTTTTGCAATTAAAATTAGAGTTTCTACGCAAAAACAAGCAATTCGGCTAGCAGGCCTTTCAGTGCACAAAACTTTACTTTTACTTTACAAAGTAAAAGTATTATTTACTTTTGCTTTATACAAAGTTTACTTTTGGTCCCACTCAGCAAAAAAACAGTGGATGTGCGGAAACTGACTTAATTTACTATTTTGCTAAGTTTCAAATGTAAACAAATCAAGTGTCAGGAGCATGAATTTTACTTTTTAAATTATTTTACTCCCTTTTGGACTAAAACGGATAAATAAAATGTGCTAATGAAACCTTTTTTTTCATGGCACTTCAGTTAAATGGCATTCACGAAAATGTATTTAAGCGATTTTAAATTTTATTTTCCTGATTATATCTTGATCCCTTCCTAGTGTCTTCTGACTATACGTTGGTTGAAATTATTTTTGATTCCCTTCTACCTACCCGAATTTCTTAAAATATTTTCCCCTTACTATGACAACACTGTCAACTGTCAACTGTCAACTTCTAGAAGACTGTTTCCATATTCGATAAAGAATTTCCCCCCACCCCCCGGAATTTAAAGTTAATTTTTATCTCATATTCCTTATTTAGCTGTAAAACTATTCATCTCAGAAATTCGACCTTTTCACGATCGAATAGATCAAAAAATAACCTTCATAATACGTTTTTTACGAAAATTTAATATAATCTAGGTAGTTTTCCTCATTTTTCGAATATCGCTCGATTCTTTTAGGCATCGTGCATTTTTTAATTGCTTATATAAAAGATCATGCTCCAACCATTCCTTTTTGTATATTATCATTTTATTCTTGAATCGAAAGATTTAATCCTCTATTGTTAGCACTCTGGTGATTATAAGTGATCAGAGTAATTATTAATAGTCGGATTTGTAAACTAAACAGTGTTCTAACTAATGAGATTGTTCTAACTAATTGTTGGCACCATTGCACGTAAGACCTTGAAAAAAAAAAAAAAAGAAATGAGACCATGCATACTTTACTGCTGCGCTGATGAGAAAGTATAATCTTCTTAAAACAAGAAGAAGTAATCTTCCTTGTCTTTCTTAAATTTCTAAATTCTATAGAAATGAAAATATTATAGGAAAATACAAAAAAAAAAGTTTTTCACAAGATTTGCGCTATATGAATTAAACACATTTTAAAAAATTGTTAGTTACCATAATATGCTTTATCATATGTGACTAAGAATGAAATCATGGGGAGAATTTCACAAAAATCTTTAGCAGAATTTCATGAAATTATAAAACGGAAACTATTGAAATGTTTATAATAAGAATGATTATATTTATCTAATTAATTTCCATTTTGAATCCGAAATCCGCCATTGTTAGCAACCCTATAACTTTCTCTCTCGAGTGCAGCCCATTTTGGGATATAAAGTGAATTAACATTTCACTAGGCGATCCAGGTTGCGCCTAGATTCTTATGACAAAAGACATTGAGTTAATTAAATGTTTTCAAAGTTTTATGCAATTAATTGTTACCATTAACTTCTAATCATTTTATGTAATCTTTATTTTGAAGAAAAAATATTTTTCTTAGCCTTTTTCACCTTCAGAATAAAATGGTATTATTAAAACAAATGCTAATCCGTTGACCAATGAGGTCTTTAGGCAATGTGCTCCACAATAATTTTTAACAACAAAATCCAAATCATATAGTGCAGAACACTCGTCCAAATGAGCAGTCATGTGTTGTCAGGAGTCGCACACAACACATTCAGGTGAATTAGTTTCAAATGAAACAAAGAGGCACTAGGGCAATCGTGTCCCTCAAAAGTCTATAGTCGGCCACACCGGCAGCACGGTGTGCATCTGGGAAACTGTGAGTACCACAAAGCGCACATCAACAGCGCCACACGACGCAATGATTGCTTTAAAATTCATTCTTAACTTCTATTTTAGTAGAGTGGAGCGGAAGGTCTCGATAAAACGTTTGGAGAATATCAGTTCCCTTTTCTGGCAGGCTTCCTCGTGGTGCATCCTGAGTAAAGCTAAATCTGCTACAGCGATTGCCGCTTTCCTCTTGCTTTTACAGCGATTGCCGCTTTCCTCTTGCTTTTATAAAATATTACAAAAGCAAGAGGCTCTCTTTGTAATCTCTTTAACGTACTTACATTATATAAATAGCATTTATTTGACATATCATAAACAGGAAACCAATTATCCAGAATTTGCAGTTCTTAGTTCTTCTATATAAAATATAACGTTAAATAAATATTGTCGTTTACATAGATATGCGTTTGGAAATCAAAGTCAGAAACATGCGTGTTTTGTGCACAAATTTATTTTCTTGCTATGCAGTTCTACGTACATAATTTTTAGAACTGATTTTTATAAGCAGTTCCAACATTTTCAAGTCAAATTTTTAGCTCAAAGGGGCGTTAACCCAGAAGGGCTGTTAGTCTCAAAACGGCATTTTGCGTCGAATCACTGTAAACGTCTGTATCTCTTGTTAAATTGTTGCCACCAAATATTATATTTAAAGAAATTAAATAATGAAGAATCTGCAGGAATGTATGTATGTTTCTCGCTTTGTGAAAAAAAAAACAACGATACCTAGAGCCATCAAATTTTAAATAACGAAATCCTCCACCCGAATATGGGCACCTGAAAGCTCCAAACTTGAATTTCGAATTTGTTTTATAATTTATTTCATATTTTTTTTTAACTTGAACGAATTTTTTACTAAGAAACTGGACGATTTCAAAGCGAGCAGTGGCAACACACTGTATGGAATAAAATATTTTTATTTCTAGCGCGGAAGACTGTCTGTCGGAAATTCTAAAGATATGCTGTTTTTAAATATTTTTCGTTCAAAACTGCGTTAGCTCAAATGCTCTCGAAACGTGTATGTATGTGTGAATGGAAACAACGCCTCTTTGGCGTAATATATCAGTTTGTTATTATTATTATTATTATTTCAACAAAATTAAACATTTAATCGTGTGTACTTTAATTATCTGCGTCAACATCTTTCACAAGACAAGAAGTTTCCTTTGCAAGTTTGTAGAGACATTAGGTTATTTCGATGCTGGAGAAGTGAAAAAGGAGCAACGCCTGCGCCGGGACTCGAACCACAGACCTCTGGAATATGCGCCTAGCATGCTGACCACTACACCACGAAGGCATGCGAAGAAGACGGGAGAAATGCCTTATATACTCCCCCTTTTAAAGGACAACTGGGGATTAGGGGACCCAGTCGCCAAATCCAGGTGGTGGAGAATCTTCATCCACCGCCTTTTTTAGTTCGGGCGCCAGTCTAGAGTCGTTAGGATTTTTTTGTGGAAGCAGAAGAAAGAAAAATGAGCAACGCTTTTGCCGGGAATCGAACCACGGACCTCTCGGTTACGCTTTGAGCGTGCTGACTACTACACCCCGAAAGCATGCGAAAAAGGCGGGAAAAATACCTTATAAGCTTTTATGGGTGTTATATCGAGACTATGTTTTTTATAAGGAGAGGCATTTTAGCCTTTGAATATCTATTCCTCTTTATCAACATACGTCACATCGGACCGAATCGTTTACACCACCAATATTGTTTCCTTATTAGTCCTATCTACGTCATTTTATCTACTGATAGGGAATTCTATATTCAGAAGCTGCGAAACTTGAAAGGGATTCGAAAGTTCGAATCTTCTTTTTTCCCTGTCATTTGAATTTCTGGACATTATTAAGGTAAAAAAAAAAAGCTTTCATTAAAAAAAAAAAACTGATTGCTGCAATTTCAGTGAATTTAGAACATTAATATTATTTTGCGGCAGTCATGAATGGTACACTTATAATTTTCCGTACAGGATTTAGCATTCTGCGCTTAGTATTTATTTGCGCTATTCCCTGACATAATCCTATCCCCTTTACATTACTTGAAATAAAACATTTTCTCGAAGAATGTGAAAAGTTTTAAATGATATTCAAATTTTTGTACTATATTTTTTTTTGAGAAAATGAATCTCAAAATACTAGAAATTTAAATATTCCTTTAAATATGTATTTTATTTTCTAAATTTTATTTGTTCCTTTTCGATAAATATAAGTGTATTTTTAAAGACTTGATTCTTAAGTTTGTGCTTCATTCAATGAAGATTTCAAGTTTTTCATTTAATTAAATACTTTTAACAGCAAATCATTTTTTCCCTTTTCCTTCACTTAATTCTCAATCGAAAAGTTCCAGAGCTTCAAGCAAATCGAGAAACTTTTAGGATTCACTCCATACCTGATTTTAGCACTCCGTATTTATTTCTTGTTGTGAGTTACGTTACTTAATTATTTTCGGTAGCATTTTTATAGCTAGATATGGGATTTATTTTCGCTCAGACAGTAATCATTAATGTTTTCTCTTGCTTAACAAATCAAACATTTGTTGGAGCAAATAAAAGACTGTGTTCCTGGACGTGTTGTATAAAAATAAGCACCTTGCATGCACCATTAATTGCACTGCTTCGAAAAAGGATTAGTTTCCTCGTAATTCTTTACTACAAAAGATAGAATTCTTTTCTATACCACTTTTTTATGTTAAGGGTATGTTCGACAATATTTATTTATTAATCTTATGCAAGTATACTTGAGTACTGAAGACTAAAATTGAGTATCTGCTGCTGTTCGCAACTGTGTACTTCAGAGTTTCTTCATAAAGTTATTTGGTTAAAGTGAATGAGGAAGGTTAAATGCTTATTTTAAAAACTTCTTTAAATAGCTCAAGTGTTACTGATTCAAACAAATATCCCGTATTCATTGTAGGAATTTAAAAAACGGCTAGTCTTAGTTATTCTTAATTGTGCAAATATTTATAAAATTACTGCAAACAGTGTATTGATAGTTCTCTGCGATTTACTAATGTCTTTAATTTATAGTTTTGTTAAATATAGTAAGTCGAAAGAATTTTCACACGAGTAATTTTGAAGTTTTGAAAGTCTAAAGATACATTATTAATGTTCGCAGGAAGTTTTATTGCTTTAGAATCTTAATCTGGCAATCATACAAAAAAAAATTCGTTAACCTACAAATACTTTTCATTTTTTACTGATGCAAATAATATTACCATTTAGCTACAGTTTAATTAATACTAAAGCCTGCCAGTGATTCTAGAAAACGAATTCCATGAACTTCTTTTAATAAGATCTCCATTGTGAAAAAATTTTTATTAGTAAATAACATTTGCAATAATGTGTATAGAAATGCTTATCATCGAATCTCTTAACAACAGAAGCCTTTTTCTAAATACTACTTCATTTTTAATTACGTACACATGTCGATATTCCGATTTATTTTGTGTATAACCCTTAAATACAATCTCCAATTTTAATATTAAAAACGTCAAACGTTTTGAGTTTACTTTTTATTAGCGAGTACAAAATTTTTTTCTTAAACTTAAAAATACCAAATCATGAATGTTGTTGTCGTGTCCTACCACATGGAAGAATGATTACCAGAGCCTACTCCGAAAGGAGGTTAGACTTCTATTTTCCAACCTCAGTTTTGAGGGAGAGCACCCCGGGGGGGGAATCCAGGGGTCTCCCACCCCTCTCCTCTCCCACCAATCCACACGAGAGGACTTTCGGCGCGCCGCATATCTAAAGTGCCGCCATGCCGCACCGACACTATACATTTACAAACATCCATGTCTTCTCCGGGATTCGAACCCGGGCCCTTCGGTACCGTAGTAGGCTCCCTTAACCACTATACCATCTGGGCGACACCAAATCATGAATAGTTGTATCATTTAAAACATTTTGTAGCTAGAAGTATGTATCGACGATTGGTAAAATAAGGGACTTCTGTAGACACGATACATAAATAGTTTATTAATGATATGTATATAAATTATTAAGTGCATATTATTTTGAGATTAGCTATTTTTATGCTGCTATTCAATGCACTGCTTTAATTTGAAAGCTAAGCGTAAAATGAATAGAAACAAATTAAATACGTACATTATTTTAGTTAGCTATTATTGAGAAAAATGACAAATTTTCTATTCGTTGTTGAGAGAAAACAACTAGAAAAACTAGTAAAAAAAATCTGCGCGTAGTGCTGCAAAATTTATACCATCTAATATGGCAAATAAAATATATGAGAGAATTACTTAAGGATTGTAAGAACCATGATCCCCTACCTATTTCCATTTTTATGAACTTGCAAATTTTATAATATATATCTGGAACAGAAAAAGTAAAAAAAGTTGAAAGTACAAAAACAGTGAAAACCAAAGTTAATCTTTTTTTATTTAAAGCTCCAAACAAAAATTGTCAAGGGGAAAGTGTTCTGAAGCTTTAAACAAAGTCAATTAACTGAACAACAAAAAACGAGTTTCATTCCGATCAAATCACTGAGATCTCTATCGTCAATATATATATATACATTATACTGCTAAAATTTAAAAAATAAATTAAAGATTGTATGCAATACTTATCAGAAGTGGGATCTCCAAGATTGTCTGGATTATTATTAGATTAGTAACCTAATATAACATGGCGTGAAGTGGCACGGAAAGTAAGCTAAATTATAAACCTTTTTAATATTAATATTCATTTCAACCTCTAAATCTTTCTAGCACAAAGGATATTAATTGCATTCCACCATATAATAAAAAATTCCTGGTTCCTTCTTTATAGTAGAAATCCTTTTAAATTAAAATGCTTACATTTACTGAATCAGTGAATTTGTGGTAATGAAGGTATTATTATTCCTGTTATAGAACTAATATGACGTAAAACTTCCTTAATATAACTAATTATTTGTAAAGTTTGGCTTTTTCCAAAACGAGATTCCAAATGCAATGCGTGATTTGTATAGATAACAGCAGACAAGGACACCAGTGTTTTTTCTGTAGGGTCAGCAGGGTACTTCACCTCGACTGTAACTTTCAGTTCATATGCTGCCTTTTCATTCCTATCTTGATTCATGAGTTTTAGAATTTAAGACATCACTTGATTTACTAGCCTACAGCTTTCACAATTTATAAAAACAACAATAATAGAACAAATTTATAATAATTCTTTAAGCACATCTATATATTTCTATAGCAATTATAAACTTAAATTCCAATTTCTCCACTCCATCTATTATGTTGATGTACCTCAACGCATGAGTTTGTATTTATGTTCTCGTCTGATGCTTCCTTCTGATAACTGGGTTATGATTGAAAATTTAAATGCTACCTTAGATTTAATTACTTACCTCTCTTTTTATTACTATAGTCAATGGATACCACGTAGCCGTTAAATTGCACTCTCCGTCTGGGCTCCTTTGGGGGGTAAGGGGGTTCCTCGATACCCGGAATGGGGATCTTGGGCATCGATATTTGTTAAAAATTGCAATTCTACTACTTTCATTAGCAAATTTTTTCTCTTCAATTTGCAAATAATGCAAATTAAAAGATTAATTTACATTTCCTTGAATACCTCTCTTAGAATTATGAGCATATACAAATTAAGAGTGCCTCAACTTATTAGACTAGTACAAATTTGTAGTAACCTATGAATAACAAATAACAACCTAAAATAACAAAAAAAAAATATAATGTTTTTCCTTTTTAATTTACTTACTTTAACTGATATGCTCTCTCACTGTGTACGGTTTTTTGGTTTTGCCTGAAAAAAAAAAAAAAGAAAGAAAAGAAATGTATACATATATTTGAGCACCGCAATACTAAAAGTTATTTTACTTATTATTTACTAATGTTAAATTATTTACCTTAATTTGGACAGAATCTTATTTAGAACAGTTTCTTACTTCCTTTCCATTTCTTACTATAGGCCCATTTAATTTCTTCTTTTTTTCTTTTTTTTTTAAATTAAATTTTTTTATTGTCTCTGTCTCTTCATTACTTATGGGCCATTTATTTTTAATTTTATTTTGTCCCAAAAATTTTTTTCCTGGCCTTTAGAACTCGTACAAAGCATACGAAGTTCCTTTTTACTCTCCTCTAAATCACAAAATTGCCCATTTTCTATATTCCTTTCCTTCGCACCCTAGCTTGATTTTTCGCCCATCGGTGCAGAAAGACTTAGCGGGTGAAAAACAAGACATCTGTCTTCTTTGTCTGTCTGTCTGTCTGTCTAATACGTCTTCGGAATTAGTGCTTGAACAGGTTTGTAAGAAGAGTCGTTGCCTATGAAAGGACTTTTTTGTTGGTGTTATTCAAAACCTCGCAATCTGTGACGATACGTTGAATAATTGAAATAAATTTCTTAAAAGCTTGCTCCTGAGATTAAATATACTATTTGAAAGTTTTAGAAATAAAAATGAAAGCAAAATTGCTGTTACAGAAATGCACTGATCCTAGAATTGAATTGTGAAGTTAATTTTTCAAATTAAGTGCATATGTCAATGCATATTTAGGCAGTGACATTAATATGTATTTACAACTTTAAATTCGTTAAGCAATCTAAGGAGCTCAAACCTTTCTTTACATTCATCGCTTTTAATGACTGTATTGCTCACAGAAGAATAATTTACCATGATTTTTTTTTAATTTCATGTATTTGAAGATAAGTAGAGTCTATGTATTTGATACTATAAAAAATTTAATGATTTGTAATAGAAATGAAATTCTTAAATCATGTCTCAGACGCAATACCTTTTAGACTGAGCAACCACTATACAAGGTATTTCAAAAGCCATGGGACAAACTTTGAATGTCGCCAGACCATACCGAAGCAATCATTTTACTTGTAGTAGGTAATGATTGGAAATGGAACGTAAAGATCTTAAAGGTATGCTTATTTGCCAACAAACAGTGCTTCCACAGGAAAAAATATCCTGCAGTTTCAACTTCTAAGGCTATAAATCAGCACCTGATTAACAAAAATGCAGTTATGTCCTTCCCTACTACGTGGAGGAAAATATTCTATTTTCTTTCTGGTGAATGTTCTCGCAACGCATGCGTTCCAAAACATGCAGCGGGGAGCGAATGATACACGACACAATACCAGGAAATTTTTGACATCAGAGGAACTACACTCACGTTTGTGAAAATTGCAACACCATGAAGGATTTACGCGAGTGAGCTGAAATTTTCAGGAAATGCAAAGTAGCGCATGATATGCAAATGATTAGAATTGCAAATCCGTAGCGCATGCGTATGCTGAGCAGCGCCCTCTGAACGGCTGATGGATCCGAATAAATAGACGGCTGTAGCGAGGCGTGTATGGTTATCGGTGGTTATCTGCTAGTGGTAAACGTTAACTCAATCTGTACTTATGGCATAAATTTTTTACTTATGCCATAAATAAAACATAAATTTTTCAACACATGTAACAATTCTCTTAATATTTTTGTTATGAACTTTATTGGAAACAGCCTCTGTATGTCATATGTATATTTGTATATTCATTGTAACTCTGTAAAATTTTATTTCAAATAAATGCCGCTGATAGCGGATGGTGGATAGTTTCCATCAATAGAGCACAAAAGCTGAAAGTCGAAAAGATGGTGCAGCTGCTCTATTGATGGTCTCCTGTCTCCTGTACTTATGCCTCGTCGACGAAAGAGAGCGAGATTTGAACAACTTACAGAGTTTGAACGAGGGAGAATCATCGGCCTTCGTGAAGCTGGATTGTCGTATCGTGCAGTAGCCTCTCGTGTGCAGCGTAACAGCAGCACAGTGATGCGCGTTTGGAAGCAGTGGACGGACGAGTGTCGGACAACTCGGAAATCCGGGAGTGGACCCCGAAATGTGACGTCAGCTCGCGATGATAGACACCTGGTCCGCATGGCGCGGACGGACCGTACAGCTTCCTCTAGACAATTGGCAGCACTGTGGTCAATAGCTACAGGTGTTTCATTGTGTGCTTCATCAATTCGTAGACGTCTGCTGCAGTGTGGACTGCGCGCACGGACTCCTTTATACAGGATCCCCCTAACGCACGACCATCGCCGCCTGCGGCTACAATGGGCCAATCAGCATAGAGACTGGCGTGCTGATTGGCAGCATGTCGTGTTTTCTGACGAATCCCGCTTTAATTTGTGGTACCATGATGGCCGCATTCGTGTCAGACGCTATGCCGGTGAACGCCACCTTCCGGAGTGCATTATCGAACGCCACAGTGGACGAACACCCGGAGTTATGGTCTGGGGCGCCATAGCATATCATAGACGATCTCAATTGCTACGAATTGTGGGCAATCTGAACAGCAACCGGTATATCCGTGAAGTTCTACAGCCCGAAGCTGTTCCCTTCCTTCAAAGCTTGCCAGGCGCTGTATTTCAACAGGACAATGCCCGCCCTCATACTGCTCGGATTGTTAAATCCTTCTTTGCAGCGCAGCAGGTACAGCTTCTTCCTTGGCTTGCGTGTTCCCCGGATATGTCGCCAATTGAACATGTGTGGGATGTCATTGGTCGGCGTCTTGCTCGTGATCCTCGTCCTGTTGCGTCTGCAGACGAACTTTGGGTACGCGTACAAACGATATGGAATGCTCTTCCTCAGTCAGACATTCAAACTTTGTTTGACTCCATGCCACGTCGTGTAGCAGCACTTATTGCGGCGCGTGGTGGCCACACAAAATACTGATTCTGATCTCTTGTTCTTGTTTGTTTGCTTTGAACATTTAATCATTTATTTGTACCACTACTACTCAACTGTGTATTAAATTGCATTCAATTATGACGATTCCTTCTTGGTGTTGCAATTTTCACAAACGTGAGTGTATTTGGATGTTACGTTTCCAGTTCGAGGTCACTTAATTCGACAACTTGGCCTCATACTTCTAGTCGCTTAATTCTCCAATTTTGCGATTCTTATTTTTTTATTTTAATTTTTATTTATTTATTGTTTATTTTTTGGTGGGAATATTGTGCGGTGGTGGTTATTCCTTCGAAACGATACTGTAAATATTCTCAGTTAAAGCTTTTTTAATTGCCTTTTCAGTCATTTTTGTGTTTGGTACCGCCTTTTTGGTCATACCGTAAAGCGTCCTTGTAGTGGCTTTGCATTTCGTTTTCGATCGAACATTGTATGACAATGAATGATTACTTCGGTATGTTCTATTTTTCTCATATAATTTGTCCCCTTTTTTAAAACACCTTGCAAAATATGCTAACAGATAGTAGCTTGAATAAAATAAAAACAGAATAATTACAAGCACTGTTTAGAAAACAAAAATAATAGCATTAAATATGGTTATATTCATAAGAAAGACTACCAAGAAAAGAACTCTCCAAATGCATTTACAACAAAAAATTCAAAAAATTCGAAGAGTCAATTTAGAAAGGACACTCGAATAAATCAAATAAATTTTGAATAGGAATTAAATAAAATCAAATAAATTTTGAGTAGAAATCAAATCAATTTTGAATAGAAATCAAATAAAATGTAGAAATAAAGGTGAGATCCTTAAATTCCCTGTTTTTCCCATAGGCATACATGGCATTGTTTTAATCAAAAATCGACCCCGTAAGTCTGAGGTACTTTTTGTTGTTGTTGTTGTTGTGTGGGTGTATTTGCTAGCGCAGTGCTTGCTCTCAACCACCTTTCCTGCATGCAACCTGTTTCACCATTACTAGATGACCACTCCCGCCCTCTACTCCCAAACTTGAAAAATATGCATACATTTACTTAAATCTAGATAATAAAGTTGTAGAGACATTATGTTCTTTTCGAAAGCAGGAGAAATGAAAAATGATCACAGTACTTGCCGGGACTCGAGCCACGGACCTCTCGAATACGCGCCGACGTGGATCACTACACCACGAAGGCATGCTAAGAAGGCGGGAGAAATACCTTATATACTCGCCTTTTTAAGAGGTGACTGGAAATTATGCCACCCCATTGCCAAATCCTGGTTGTGGGTAATCATCATCCACCTTCTTTTTCAGTTCGGGCGCCACTGTAGAAACATTAGGTTTTTTCGAAGCAGAAGAGATGAAAAATGAGCAAGGTTCTCGCCGGGACTCGAAGCACAGACATTTCGAATAAGCCGAACGTACTGACCACTACACCACGAAGGCACGGGAGAAATACCTTACATACTAGATCCTTGTTATCATAAAACAAAATGCAATACTTAGCAGGTGAATAAAACACTTCCGCAGTCCTCCCTGAAACTATGAATTTCCCCTCTTGGTTGAGAGTCTCTGTGCTACACGGACTTAAATTATGAATAGTAAATATTAATAAAGCATAATGCATCCAACGCACCTGAAATCCTAACTAATATTATAAATGCGAATGTGAGTTTGTTTGAGTGTTTGTTTGTTACGCTTTCACGCCTAAATTACTTAACCGATCATCATGAAATTGTCAAGAAATATTTTTGATATATTAGAAAAGGTTATAGGCTATAAAATGTAACTTACAGAAGTTACAGAGTCCATTAATCTATACTAAGGCCAGATGTGATGGTCTCTTTATTATGGAGGCAACTAATAGGTGGGCCACCATTGCCTCCTATGAAGGGACGGACGGTTACAACCATGCCTTCTCCGTTATTCGAACCCAGGCCCTTTGGTGTCGTAATTAGGCTCCGCTAACCACTATACCGTATGGGCGGCGCTTTTGGCTCTTCTTTCCCAGACATTTTTCAGTCAGGAAATATACGTAGCAGTTTTACGAGATTTCGTGGCGATACACTCCGCGTAAATACTAAATATCAGAGGCCTATAGGTACTGAAGAAGGGCAGTATTTACTGAAATTTTACGCGGAGTGTATTTTAAAAATTCACGCAGAGTTGAAACTTATTTAAGGACATCAACGCGATCGAAACCGCGGGTAAAAGCTAGTAGCTAATATACAGAATTACCTTCATGCGTTACTTACATTTCTATTTATTTGCTACTTCAGTGAATTAACGAATGTTAAGGTAAAAGTTACGATGAACAGAAATACGCGCAAAAATTGAAGATTCAAATCCAGAAATAGAGAAGAAACATGAACAATGGCATAAAATATACTAAGGAAATGTTGTGATGGCCCCCGAATTTGTGAAACATAACTTCTTCGCGAGACATGTCTCGTTCCCCGCATTTTAGACGGCCACACATTTTATCCCAGGAAGTATGCGATATTCCAAGAAGGTCCCGTCAAGTGCTCTTCGAGTTCGTGACGCAAGTGCAAGGAATGGGAACACTGTTCAAGCTGAGCCACTATTTCACTTTCAATAGGAGATAAAGGAATCGAGGAACATGAATTTACGAAGGTAATACTTAAAGATATGTTTTGTGTTGCAAATTTTCCAGACCTTAACTAAACACAGATTTCTCAGAAATAAGTAATATATTATTTTTCTCTTCATTTCACGATTCCGAAGATTTCTTTGAATAGACTTAAGTGGAATTCTTAAGTGAACAGTTTTCGATATTGCAAAAATTCTTCCCATATCTCTGCGCTTAGACTATTAAGAGTTCTGGTTCCGTTAACTTCGAACAGAAGAACCTCTTTTGTTAATGATGACTGAATTTTTCTATTGTTTCAATGTTTCTATTATCTTTGACAGAAAACGGGATTGTCTGAATATTTCGAGTAATAAAATGCAGTTAGTTATATGACACTCTAAATCAATTCCCCTCCCTTTTATCAACATAAAAGAAACTTCGATTAATTAAAATAAATATTTATCTGAAATCGTTGCTAATTGTTATTGAAGCACTAAAATATAAACTGCTCATTTCGTAATTTGAGTTTTCCAACAGTTTGAAAAAATTTATATTTTGCTTTCTAATTCGGCTTTTACTAATAAGCGTCACTTAAGTAATTTTCTTTTTGGAAATATTTGACCAAAAGTATGTTTTAGAATACATGCTTAAAAGTAAATACGTTGGTGTTTTAAAATAAATTTAAAAGTAATTTGTTTAGTTTATAGTTAATTAGATATTACAAATTAGTTTTGAAAGAGAGATATTAAAATTTATGCTTTTTCAAAGACCCCGAATGAATGCTGTCAATTAGTTTCTGTATGTTTCTTAATACCTTCGCATAAAAATTGAAGAAGGAAACGATATCACAGAAGTGCGCATGATAATAAAGCAACCTCAGATAACTGGGGTGAAATGGTCTGGTAATATTATACAGTATTTCTGACTGATAATTTTTATAAATTTTAAGACTATTAGTAGATATACTAAAAACATTATTGGGGCATAAATTATGAACCTTGGCAACAGAATAATAATTTTTATAGACAAGACGTTATTTTTATTACCAGCAAACATTTCTACCCTTTCAGCAAAAATTAAATGAAAATTAAAAGTTGTAAGCGTCAAGACAGAAAATAAGTGCAAACTTTCGTTTTAAGTAACCCGAATATTTTCCAAATATATTCTTGGCTTAGTTAGGATTTTTACATTTTGAAATACAATAACAAGCCGAACAAATATTAATTTAGAAGTCAAATAACAAAAATCAGCGTTATATTTTCAAATTTTCACAGGACTAGTTTCGATGGTTTTACCGAACCATCATTCTCCGCTGCAAAAGCGCAAATGAACGAGATAAGATATAATGATTAGACTAAGATAAGATATAATGATTGTTGGTCCGAAAATCAAACTTTCAATTTTTCTGCTGCCAAAATTATTCAAAAATCTTCTTCCATTGGTGAATTGCATTTTCTAGAGGCATTTCACATTAAAAAAAAATCTTTCTGTTCTAGTTAACGACCCTAATTCCAATCCATCTTTGCCTTCAGCCTTTAAAGAAATTATGTTTTAGTTCTGGTTTCATCAACAGATGGCGCCAGTAGCTTGTCTCCTGTCCAGGCTTTCTTATCTTATCTCATCTAATCATTATATCTTATCTAGTCATTTGGGCTTTTGCAGCTGAGGGTGATGGTTCGGTAAAACCATCGAAACTAGTCCTTGTGAAAAATTAAAAATATAACACTGATTTTTTTGTTTGACTTCTAAATTAACACTTAGCTTTTGTTATGTTCCATTTTCAGGAAGACATCCAAAAAGCATTTGAAACAGTAGAATTCCAAATACATGGATACCTTATATATACAAATTTTATTTTAGATAAGAGTACTTCAAATTTACTTTGATTTTTACTTGTATGTTTAGAAACCCAAGTAAATTTATCGTTATTCTAATCTATACTGCAACCAAATTTAGATAAAAATTTGAATTCAAGACATTTTGAAAACGTATAAGAACATCATATTGAAAAATATCAGTTACTCAACAATTCATTTCTAACTGAGGATTAGTTTAAGCAAATTCGCGGAATACAAATGATTAAGATATGTTATAAATTTAAATAATTTGTAAAGATGTTATAATATGCAATTTCATATTTGTTTGATTAATAGAAATTTATAGCACACAACTAAAAGCCAAAAAAAAGTTCATTTCGAGGAAAAAGTACGCATTATTCTGGTAACTCTTCCAGTAATTTATCTGAGACATATTCATTTTGCAGTTTCCGCTCTGTAGCTTCACGTTGCCTTTTAATCGTACTTTTAAGGATTCGTATTTCCTGAATGACTTCACTTGTAAGCGAACAATTGTTGGCTTATTTTTTGAAAGCGATATCGCTATTTTTGTGATTTTTCTTTAATTTATGATAACCAGTGTATTTATGTGAAAAATTATTTTTAGAAATGCCACGTAGGCTCCTGGATGCACTCAATTAAATCTTATTTTTAATTACGATTTTCTTTTGTTTCTAAAAACGAACTCTCATGTGCGTGCTTTTTCGCACAAATCAAGCAAAAATGTCTCAGTTAAAGACTAAAAATCACTCTTTCAAGACAACCCGTTTACATGGACATCGCTTCCTTGCATCAAAATATTTTTACTACTTCAAACCTAAATATTTTGCACATATTTCGGATAAAAAAACTGATAGATGTTTTTTAAATCAAAGCTGAAAAAGAAATGTTTGAAAGACGAATTTAGTTTCGCTTTTCTTCGAAACTCTAAAACGTATTCCTACGTATGTTAAGATAAAAAAATAATGCGATTATTCAAGAAAATTTAAATTTTGCATTTCCGTCAAAGAAATGATTTCTTTTAGATGAAACCAAAATACGCCTTCACATTTATTACCTTTCGTTGCAATAACTGAAAAACCAAAATAAGTTATACAGAGCTTAAATAACAAATGTACACGTACCTTCAACTATATTAAAGAAACTGAAATTTAAATAAAAGGATAAGTATCTTACAAAAGGATTATAAACCCATTTATTTTGTTACTCTACATTGTTACGTCTCATTCATTTTACTTCTTAAAATTTTATTTATAAGTGCGTTCTTTTTATTAAATTGTTAAACCATTTCACAGTTGTTCATGCTTTAGCTTCTTACAAGTGATTTCCAACTAAACGCAAATTGAAAATTCGATTTCAGAGAGTGTTTGCTACGGGCTTGAATTGATCTTCTCCCTCAAGATATTTTTCTTCAATTAAGATTTATTTTGGAATCTGAAGTAAATAAAATTTTCTCAGAAGAAATCTAATTTATCCTTGTTAGATTAGCATAGCTTTTCAAAATTTATCAAAAATAAATTACTGCTGTACTATGATTAAATGCTGAAAAACTGCGATTTTCTTTACTGAGGACGCAATTTATTATCTAACATTTGAGCGAAAAACACATTATTTTCAATATCATGAATTTAGCTTTCAACAGCTGCCTAAAATTATCGAAGAGATTTTGTCATAACTTTGAGTTCTTTTTTAGATAACAAGTTGTAATAGGTTTATAATAATTAATTTTCACTCAATCTATTAATGATGCATAGTTTGGTCAGCTATGAAGAGGTTAAATCCGTCTGATTATGTTCGTAATATTTTTTTAGCTCTTTAGTGCAATAGCGATGTTCCCCTGAGGTGTTCAGAAGGCTAAGCCTAGAAAAGGAAGTATCTAAATATAGCCAGTTAAAATTTTTATGTTGCCTTTTAGATGAATTTCAGGTGGTAGATCAAACTTGTCCATTAGCACAAACTAGTCCTTTAGCACTTCAGGAATCAAACTTGTCCTTTAGCACAAAGCATTCTGCTGTCTTAACAAAAAAATCATAAATTGACTCCTTTAATTATGTTAGACTACCATATTCGAAATTTCCGCACTCCAACACAAGCGCTGTTGCATAATGTTAGACACTATTCATTTCTAGAAGAGGGAAATATGCATTCATATTTAGTGACAATGCTTGGAACTTGATTGGGGCTAACAGTTAAATAAAGCAGCTATATAATTTGTGAAATATCCCGATAAATTCTTGACTGAATATCTGACACGTAAAAGGATTCATTGGAAGTTTATCCCTCACAGAGCTCCTCACTTTGGAGGAATCTGGGAGGCAAGTGTTCAGTCGTTGAAGTTTGACCTTAAACATGTAATTGGGAAGTTGAGTTTTACATTCGAGAAGTTCCTCACAATTTTGAATTAGATTTAAGGTATTTTAAATTCTCACCCAATATTCTCTTTGTCCACCGACACCAGAGATTTAGAAGCGCTTTCCACCCACACACTTTCTGGTTGAGCGAACCTACAACTGAGCTGAGCCTGATTTTACCAATTTTTTTTGGATAACTCTTTGAAACGCTGGCTGCGTACTACTAAAGTGACCCAGCATTTGTGGAAAAGGTGACACAATTATAATATTAGCCATTAACAACAAAGATTTAAATGGTATTTTGCTAAATATAACTTTAAAAAAGCACTATAGCTGTGGTAAAGAAAGCCAGCATACCCATTTCAGCTTGGCCGCTGAAAAACGTCGAAGAACTAATTTATGGCAAGGATAAAAGTGTTAAAATTCATATGATGAAAACTTAAATCTGGTCTGAAAAGGGAAATAACTAAACTAACTTTACTATCCCTAGATATTACAAAGGCTTAGTACATATATTGCTAAGTTCATTCAAATATTTATGTATTGTTTCGGAATTTACATCTTTTTGTGCATTTCAAATTACGTGTTTAATTGTGCTTATTGAATTTATTCACGTGTACCAGTTTAAGTTCTTGGAATACATGATTTGACCTATATTGTATTTTAAATGTGTTTAATTTTGGCCGTTGCTTAATGCGTTAACAAATGTCCAGCCTGGGCAGTATGTTAACGCCAAAACGAAGTAACGCCAAGATCTAATGTCTGAATTTTGTTTAACTTTAGAATTTGTCAACTTCTAGTAAAAAAACGTAGTAAGATAATCGCTTTTTTTAGTGTTCTGGTTGTGCTATTCTAATGAGGTTACGTTGAGTGTTTTGTTTTTTTCAGGAGCGGACGGCAAGCGTGTCCATCCAGTAAAATATGTATAGGTTCTCATTTGTGTGCATAATTTCTGTTAACAGAAGTAACATTAAAGATGGCACCAGTTCGCTGCATTTGTGAATTCCGTGAATTGTGTTTAAGTATGTATTTTATTCTATGCTCTAACATCTGTGCACGTACCAATGGTGATCTCGAGGAGGGCTATTTAACTTGACAAAATAAACGAAGAGTTTTAGACTAGAATATTCTAAATGAGCTTTAAGACGAAAGCGAATGATGTTATGTATAAACTTCATTGGACGTTTCAAGATTATTGCAAAGCCAATTTAGTTCTTTTAAAGGGAACTTCTGTATTTTTAATTTTTATTCTTATTTAAAAAAAAACAGATTGTTTATCAAGCATATGTTAACTGAATGTTTAGTTTCATAAGTATTTGAACACTAAGCACTCGTAATCAAAAATCATATTATTTTATTGGAAACTAAGTTAGTACAGAAACACAAGCAAATACATTATTCGGTTATATAACCTTGATATAATCTTCAAAATGACCTCATGATATTTCATTGTGCTTGCTAATTTTTGGAATAAATGTTTCATGATTGTGAAAAATTAATTCTCTCCCAGTTTGGGCACAAATATTTCATATACGCTAAACTATGTTTCTGAGGTTGCTAATACATTGATATTAAATTATTATTTTAGGTAAACGTTTAAGGGGAAATCTTCAAGATAAGGCCAGAATATTAGGCTGGCTAATGTACTGTGCTTTCATATTTCATAAATCACTATTATGTTTTGTATTTAAGCAGTTCAACTGCGTACACAGTGTAGTCAAGCTATTAAGTGCACTAGAACCACATAACGCAATTCAATGCGCTAGAACTGTTCTTTCTTTCTTCTTATGTTATACCTTCCTGCAGAAACAATAACCCTGACTTAAAAAGCCTGACTTATCAAAACTTCCCAAATATCACATAACAAATTAAGACCAGATTTAAAGATCCTCCCAAAATATTCAAGTAAAAAAGAATTTTTTCTAATATTACTACAGTACATATACTAAATATTACTACAGTACATTCGCACAAATTCACGATACCAACTGGAGCAAATAAAATCATAATATTCTTAGAATTCTTTTAATTCCCGTAGTAGGTCTTTTAATTTCTGGCAAAGTAAGCTTTGATTAATCATTCTTTTGCACCCACAGGGAAAACGAATCATATAATCACGAGATTTCACCGTGATTAAACTCATATTTGAAATAGATCTGCTGTCGTAGTAAGCAGATGACACACATATGTAGGTGTTCTCGAATCTCCTTTTCATTCAGCAGATATTTCCGATTACATCAGTACTTCACATACTATTCTCTGCTTAGTTTTTTAAGCTTCTCTCATGAATTGGGCTAAATTTCGAGATGCTCGATCACTCATCATAAACTAGCCCCCTCTTTACATATCAGATATAAAATTTCGACTTCATCTATTTAGTTATATTCGTGAATTTGAATAACGAATATAAAGGCAAAAATACAAAAGTCAGGCAAATATTAGATTATCACTTAGATTATATTATCGCTTACCATTGACAGAGAAATACCTTCCACAACCATTTTTAAGCTTTTAAAAATGCTCCTCTTGCCCTCATAAAAAGCAGTACGTTACTAGTAATAAGTATACAACCATTTCTTATTTTATTTCTTTATTTGAAAATTTATAGCTTAGCTTTCCAGTTTAAATATACTGGTCAAACTGCTATGGTGAAATAAATTAAGAGAATTTTCATATTTGATCTACGATTTCCGGAACTACTGGACAGATTTTTAATAAAATTTGGTGTGAACATAGGTTGATATAATACAAAAAAATAAACATTCAACAGTTATAATAAACACACATGTTCGTGTGTAACACTCATGGGACTCTGAATGTCTGAAACGGAGGTTGCAAAAGACGCAAAAGAAATGAATTAATATGGGGTATGGTCTCCTCTTTCAGCCATACAGGCCTCGCAGCCTGATGTCATACTGGAAATTAGGCGGTTTATCTGTGCCTGTGACAACTGGTCCCAGTCATTCAGCAATGCTGCTTTCAGTTCCTGGATGGTTCTCGGAGGGGGGTTGCGAGTTGCAATTGCCCTCCCCAGAGTGTCCCAGACATGCTCTATCGGGTTGAGATCTGGAGACCTGGCTCGTCAAATCATCCGGCGAATATCCTCACTCTCGATAAATTCGTCGACCAGAAGAGCTCTATGTGGCCTCGCGTTATCGTCCTGTAAGAGAAACTCGGGGCCCACTGTACCCCGGAAAAGGCAAACATAGGGCTCCCAGACCTCATCCTTATACCTCACACCAGTCACAGAGCGTATACGTGTGTGTAGGCGAAGCCACGTCAAAGGCGTGTGTGTAGGCGAAGCCACGTCAAAGACGTGGAGAGGTGTGCGGTCATCCAACATGATGCCTGCCCAGACCATTACACCACCACCGCTATAATTGTTGATTTCGGGAACATTGGAGGGTAGGTAGCTTGTCTCTGACTCTCTCCATATGCCTCTCCACACAGCCTCTGTCAGAGACGTGGAGAGGTGTGCGGTCATCCAACATTATGCTTGCCCAGACCATTACAGAGCCACCGCCATAATTGTTGATTTCGCTGACATTGGAGGGTAGGTAGCGAGTCCCTGGCCCTCGCCATATGAAAGTTCGGCGAGAATCGGTGTTTAGGCTAAAACGGGACTCGTCGGTGAACAGAACGGTCGCCCATTGCTCCGTACTCGAATTACTATGCTGCTTGCACCATGCTAATCAGACTTTCCTGTCCGTAGACGTCAACGAGACGCAAACAGCCGGTCTTCTAGCAAACAACCCTCTCTCATGCAGTCTTTTGGAAACAGTCACCCTTGTTACACGGGTTCCTGTGGCTGCATACAGGTTCCGGGAGAGCTGAGAAGCTGTAGTCTCTCTGTTACGCCTTGCTAAAATGGACAAATAGCGATCTTCTCTGGCCGTCGTGTCTGTTGAACGACCTTGCCCAGGCTTTCTCTCGATGGATCCAGTATCCTGGAACTGTTTCCATAGGTTATATATAACGCTGGGCGTTAAATTAAACTCTCTGCTTATCTGGACTTGCGGTTGGCCTACCTCTAGCCTCCCCACAATTCGCCACCTCATATCATCACCTGAACGTTGGTGGTTGCTCATTTTTACTGTTCCGATATGAATTTAAGCGTTAGCTGCAAGATAACACCAAGAAATTCGCCGAGGTGCGCTAGCGAACGAAATTAGTCTTACCCTCCAAGCTCTTATAAAGCCCGTTTCTCTGCTGGCTTCGCCTACACACACGTATACGCCTACGTATTTGCCGTACAAGATTTGCATTTTTATCTAGAAGCAGTGTTTTTTTCCTTCAGTTGAGTTCTTTCATGCAATTCGATAAAATATGCAAATTCTCTTAATTTATTTCACCAGTGTAGAAGGTGCAGTAAAACCTTTTATCAAGGAAAATCAGAAACGAGAAATAAACAAATCTTCCAAGAGCACTCATAACTGGTCAGTCAATCACAATTTAATTTTAAATCTTAAAAAATTATTCCAAAACTTCTTAAATAGTTTAAATGGATTTCCTTAGGAAATTTCACATTTGCAAAAAAAAATCCTTTGGTTAATTACATTAATTTTAATTCAATGCTTCCTAACATTTTCAAAATTCTAATCTTTTCCTTTTTTTTAACTTCATTATTATTATTCTCGATAGACGGGTTTTTTTGCTTTGTACTTGTAATTTTCATTTAAAATAGATATTGCTTCTCCTACCTTTGCAAAAATATTTTTGCAGCACAAAAGGAAGAACCTATGTCTGACCTAGAAATCGACAGATTTTTTTTTTCAGAATCTATGCCACTCGAAGGAAATGTTTTTGCCTAAATTTAAATTTTTCCTTGACATGCTTCTCTTTCCGTTAGATAAAGAAAATGTTTTTATGTTTTAATACGATCTTTTGAGTGAGTATTTCGTAGTAGAAAAACAAATGACTGATGAGCAAACGGTAATGAAACTTAAAAAAAATGATGAACATATTTTTTTTAAATAAAGTCCCTAGATTTGGAAGCATTAATCCAATAACGAGAGTGAGTGCATTTTCTAATGAAAGGATTTTAAAATGCTTTCAGTTGTAGACATTTATACATTCGAAAGAAACTGGGGTATTTATTGCTGTATTTCTCTAGCATAGTTTGATAACATTTTTTCATTCAGTAACTATTTAATTTTGGAGACGACTTCTGCAAAAAAGGAATTTTTGATCTAGATAATTCTACTAAACTTCTTCTCCATCTTTTGTTGATAATCCGCTTTGTAAGCAAAATCATTCTCATTGAGGTGTCTACAACCTATAGAAACATGGAATATTATTTCATTTCTTTGTATGGAAACTTGAAATCTTATCCAAGAAACGATGAAGAGTATAAGTAATAGATAATGCTACTAAAACGTTTTCTAAAACATCACTTATATAAAACTTCAACACAACACAGGAAATTAAAATTATTTATACTGAAAAATACCTCAAGAAGAAAAACATTGCTAAAAGTGTAGGTAAAAAAGCGACAAAATCTGAAGAAAAAACTTAGCTTCTCGTCTGGAGTTAATTCAAATGTTTCAAAAGGTCAAGCCAAATTGTTAACGCCTTCCTATACTTAAAAATGCATATCATTATTATGTATCTTTTCTATTCAGCAGCTACAGTTACAGATAAAAATAGATACAATTATTGCTATTTAAGAAACATTTATACATAGATGGTGTGTTATCTATGTAAAAATTTTAACATATCTATCTATCGGAGCTCAGTGAATACTTAGGAGATTCAAATTACCACAGTTATATACATACAATATGAAAGAAACACGCGTTTAATAATATACTTCTTTGTAACCTTTATAAATATGCGTATTTATATGTTTCACAATTGTTATATAAAATGAATACCCGCCCACAACACTTATTATCATCGTTTATGCGTTGGACGTATCTAAAAATTTTCTTTTTAGGTTGCTTGGAACCGAAACGGTGAGATTTACTTGCATCTAATTTTCTAATCGTCTTTGATATAAATATTGAAATACTTCCCCATGATAATTAATGTACTACACAGTTAATTTCTATTGCTAAAATGCATTTTTGGTACTAAATTAAAAGAACTAAAGTATTAATTATATTTACTGAAACATACAAAATTTTCCTTCATGACGAAATATTTACCTTTGCGAAATAAATTAAGGAAAAAGAAAAACATAAAAAAAAGCTAAAAAACATAGTAGGATGTTGTATAAAAAAGGTGTTGCATATTTAATGAAAAGCGTTGTCAGCAGATGGAACATTAATCTTCTCTACTAATTTGTTTGCTTTGGTATTTGGTTACTTTACAGATTCAAAAGTAAAGACTTCTTTGGTATTTTTTTACAATCTGCCAGTGTATACTAAAGTTTAAGAAAGCGAAGATTATGGTGTAAAATTAGATAAAAAAGACAGAATGTGTGACTAATTTATATTAGTTCTTTAATGTTTATTTTGTCCGAATTCATAAAATAAACTTATATGAGAAATAAAGAAATATTTAGCTTCTACTACTCAAGTTTATTCTAAAATTCTCTTCAGCCGCTCTAACACTAGATAGCTATAACTTATTTTTTAATTAATTACTTTAAAACTAAAATTTCCTAAATTACTCTAGAAACGTTTTGATATACCTTTCAAAGTATTTCTGCAATACAGCTTTTTCCTTTCTTTTCATTTGCTTCTTCATATTGCTAAGCTCTGATCTAATTCAAAGCCAAAAAGCAAACAGGTTTTTCGTCACGATTTTCCCTAATTAACTACGACCTAATTATAAATTAAAATCCATCTTCTGATGCAACCACTCCTCACCTGAATTTATAGAGTCTAGTATTCTTCGGCACCCTCAATTAACGAGCTCTAAAAAGACTGCAGAGGAACTATCATCAGATCATTAGGACAGCAGACAAAGTTAGAATAAGAGTATAAATAACCCTTCATTGAATCACATATAGTTGCACAGACGGCCCCATTTGAGTTTACATAAGCCAACACTTCTGGCTTAACGCAATTAAGGTTGAACTTATATTGTAATTTAAGTACCCTAACGGCTCCCAGGATAAATTAAGCGCTTAGAAAGTGTCTGGCTCGTAGAAGACGGCAGAACAAGCCTAATGGCAAGAAGCACTGAAGGCCGGAGAATCAAATCGTTATTGTTACTAAGTAACAACGTAGCCTTCAAGCAGGCATAACAAGCTCTAAAAATGGATTTCGAAACCTTCGTTCAAATAGCACTTCTTTCTCCCTTGATTTGAATAAACGCGCTCTGACTGATTAATATTCTGGCAAGCAAGCGTTGAGTGAGCAGTGAATGAAAGGAAAGTTGCTCTAATTAAAAATTATTGTAACTGTTAATCAAAATAAATTAATCTCCAAACTTCCTTGGTAATCTCAATCAACGCATAACATTTTTTTCGAATCCATTATAGCCACACGGCAATGAAAAATAGGCGCCGAACATATTTTTTCTACGTTTTCCCAACAACAGGTGAGCAGGATATTTTTCTGATCTCATATGCAGTGTGAGGTCTCGAACCATTTTTAAACCTTGACAAAAAGGTCTTTAAAAAAATTAGTAGAAATTTGTCTACCCTTTTGTTTCCTTTACAAGTCCAAGGGCTACCTAAACAATACATGATACTATGCTCTAAATCAAGTCTCTTTTTCCCAAGGCTGCGACATCCGTTGAATCCTAAAACGAAATAATTTGAACCTTCCCTTTTGGGCCATCAACAATTTACTCGCAAGGAGACTTTTTCAAAGCGCGCGTCTGTTCTCTAGGCACCTCCATAAAAAAACTCTTTCCTTATTAAGGCAACATAAAGCATTCTCTTCCTGTCTGCGACAGACGCAGTAAGCCAAAGCCTCCTTTACTCGAAACTAATTGTTTAACTTTTACTGATACGTACAATTTTACCGCCTATATCACTACTTCTCGACTTTCCTGTCGTGGAATGGCGCAACATTTAGGATTGAAGCTATTGAACACTGAGGACAAAATCTCTACATAATACTTTCACAACATGAGCTATAGAATTATTTTTTATATGATTTCCACCTTTTAATAAGTACTCTAAAAATACCTAATAACATCTTTTCAGTCTTTTTTTCAACTTACAGTTCAGTTATAACTGAAATTGTTCTAAAGTGTTCATCTGTTATTGCATTATGGTATTTTAGGACGTTTTAATCATGTTTCATGATCATTGTTCATGTTTAAAAAAATGTACATTTTAGTCTATGGAAAATATCGGAAATATATTTCTAATATATTTCTATAGCCTATAATGTTTCACGAAAAAAAACTGATCATATCATTTACGTTAATGTGAATACGGAAAACGGAGCTCAAAAGTTCAACGTTCAACTCTAGAGTGGCAGTGGTTTTATAGGAAATTACTGTGCGTTTTAAGAGATTTTGTTTGAGACCGACTTCATCAAAAATATTCTGCGTTTTTTTATTTTTTGTTACAACACGTCACTGAAATATACGAAACAAAAGATTAAAAGTGAGCAGAATAAAAGAAAAAAAGTTGAAATTAAAATAGAAAGAAAGATTAATATTGCTTATCGTCCATTAAATAAATACCAAAGTTCCAAATTTTAGAACTTTATTTATTGCTTTTATTAGCTCAAAAGCGTTCCTTCACTTTAATTCGTTCTTCAACTTTTTATTCGAGTCTGTTGCCATTCGGAAAAACTAAACCATTTAAAGCAATCGATCCAGTTTTTAAGAATACTATTATTTGTTACTTTTTAATCTGATCAATTTAAATAAAAATGTATTTAATTCATGGTATATCAAACTAAAAAACGTTCGGTATTTTATAGCATTCGCATGTTATTTTACATGCATATTCATCTAATAGCCTATTAAAGCTTCGCTTTTCCACCTGGCCCATTCCTATCGATATCCTCTACTGATAAATCACATTAAACTTTTATAGAGTCCTTTTGGGGAAGCGTAAATATCTAAAACCTTTCAGATTTGATTTTACTTATTTCTACTTTTATTTTCTTTTTTAATTATTTACTTATTATTCTTTCTTTCTGTTTAAAAAACCTACGTCGGGAAAAAGGCGTAGAATATTGTTTGGTTTTTCAGGGAGAAAGATGAAAGAGGTATTTCCATTGATAACATAATTTAGATGTGTACTTTTCTCAAATTATAGTACATCTTAATAATGTTACGTATCTTTCATCAGACAGTGTATGTTTTGTCATGATTAATTAACCAATCAATTGAACATTTCATTGAAATCAATAATCATTTCATTGATTAAAGCTTATTCTCAAAAGTTTTCGATATCATATTTATTATTCTACGACTTTCCATTCCATATTCTCAAAACGCGCATGGACATTTTCTGTAAAATCAGCATCAGTTTATGTTTTATATTTTGCCTAATTTTAAAGTCACTTTTGTTTCTTCACATACTTATTAAATTTTCGGTAAACCTATAGTTTAATTTAATTAATTAGGAAAAATATAGTTATATGTAAATTGTTATGTAATAATTCGCCCATTCAGCACTTAAATTAATTGAAGTGAATTTCGGTCTTCATTCCTATTTACTTCTAAATGGTTTAAAACAGTAAAAACCAAACAGCAGAAAGACCTTTTGTATTCCATGTTGCTGTCTTTCAAAACCTACTCGCGACCATTTCTTTTAATTTTGACATTAATTCATCACAGACGCTCGTAATGTAATGGATATTATCTACTTTTAAAAATAAAAATTAGTTTAAGAAAATATAGAAATGTAACTTGAGCGATTTTAATGAATTGAGCTTCAGGTCACACTCAACGTGAAGAAGCGTTACTTCTTTCTCTATCTCCCTACCCTCGTAATTGCGTCCATTAATGATGTCTTAACTTCAAGAAATACTCTCGACTCAGTAGTTTATGGGTGAAATTTATTTCTTTTAACCACGAGTTGGAGAGTTTCTGAGAGCACTACTTTGTGGTTGTAAAAGAAGTCATTTATTTGCTTCCAGTTCATGATCTGTAATTGAATTTCCGAGAAGCACGGCCGTTGCAGAGACTGTGTTTTACTGCCTTTGAAACATAAACTGACTGCGACATTTATTTGTGTTAGCTAAAGGTCTAAGGTCTATCGCTTATTTTTTGTTCGTTTAAAACTGAATTTGTTTACCCTTCAGTTAGAAAATTTGACCGTAAAAGGGTATTTGAATGGTTTTCAACATATACTATCAAATCAGAAATCATAAGAGATGGACTTTTCCAACAGATAGCATTATAGTAGAACTTTAGTTATCCAAATTAATGGGACCACAGATAATCTGGGCAAGCAGTGTCAGTTTTCTTTAGGCCAAATATCTTTTCTTTTTATTGCAAATAAGAAAAATTTCTGGATTTTGATATTTTATTTCAAGTCTGTAAACCGAAATGCAAAACTCACTTTTTTTAACAAAGCTAAATGATGACACTGATTTTTCTTTTCCCACTTCTGTTTGATGGATGTCGGTGATAGCATAAATTATTACTGCCTGCTTTCGTTGAAATAAAAGTGGACTGTAAGAAACTGGCAGCAGCTTCTGTTTCAACTAAATTAAACAATAATAATTCTTAATCGACTAAACTATAAATTAAGCGCAAAATCATTTCTTTACTTTCATTATAATATTCCTAAAGAAAGAAATTTAGTTAGTAAAAAAAGAAGCTCTTTGTAGGGCTCCGTGGTTCACAGAATTAATAAAGAAATTGCCGATCTGGACTCGGAATGAAAATTGGTGCCTCATTATTTTCTACTTTAGATGCCATAAATTTTGTAAGCTTTGAAGAACAATTTAAGAGTCTTAGATGCTAATTTTAATTATTTATAAGATCTTTTAAATGTATGCCAAAATGGATTATATTTGGATATTGTTTAAACCTATGGAACAATTAAAACATATAAAGTAATTAAAAGTTGTAGAGTCTTTAGGATGTTTTGAAAGCAGAAGACATGAAAAAGGAGAAGTGCCCTCGCCGGGACTCGAACCTCTCGAATGCGCGCCGAGTGAGCTGCCATTACACCACGAAGGCATGCTAAGAAAGCGGGAGAAATACCTTATGAGGTGAGCATCATTTAAACTGCTCAGAAAGAATAATTTGCAATCTGAATAAGTGGAGTGGTTAACGATTTTAAAAGAAAGCAAATATCAATTAAAAAAATTGCTGCAAGATAAATTCAGAAATTCCTTCTCGGGAGTGGCATTGCTGAAATACAAACTTTTATACTAGTTGCGGTTGCCACTGCTTGAAGTAAATTCTGCTTATGCAAATCTTTGCTGATATTTCACAAAAAAAAAACTTCCGAAGGAATGCTAAGAAACTAAAATCTTTTCGTATTATACATGAAGGTGTTCTTTTATTATTTCACATGAGTTATATATCTATAGTAATATATAGTATATTAGATGCAACTCCTAAAGCATGAGCTAAAACCAGTTTTCTCAGATTACAAAACTGTTGAAACCAAATCGAAATCTTTGCTCTCCTTGACAAGTGAAAACATCATTTACCATTACAGAAATTAAAGTTTTAATTGACAAACACCGCAAAGAATTTATCGAAAGGAAAAAAATCTGATTTTAAAATTAAATTATTAAACATTCGGATTTGAAAAATAAGAATACATATAAATGAATTATTTATTTTATTTTATTTTTCATTTATGACCTATATTGTACTTCGATACATAAAATTAGTCAATTTTTCACGGTAGAAAAGTGTTTCCTTAATACACTTGCATGTAAATTTAGCAAAATGTATCGCTATCTCGATAAAAATAACGAACCTTTTGTTTGTGTTTAAGTAACAGCGTATTGAAATAACAGCTAAAGAGCACAATTAATGAATTTGGTTTTTAATGTTTTAATGTTTTTATCTCGTCGTCCACACGGAAAAGTGGTAGTGAGTCTGACTGCCATACCGGAAGAACTAGGTTCAAATACCGCAGAAGGCATGGATTCTATTCTATCTTTATAGGAGGCAACAGAGGCCAACCTACTATATGTCTCCATAATAAAGAGACCACCGCTTCCGGCTTTAGTAGAGGCCAACGGCTAAGGCCTTCCATTGGAGGAAAAAAAAATCTGGTTTTAAGATATTATGAATTTTTATTAAAACAATTTACATGTAAAGAAACATTTTACCTAATGAGCAATAAAGTTGGAAAAATTAAATTATTTCACTAACACAAAGGGGGAAAATGCATTCTCATTACTAGTGCCATAACAATATCCAGACCATAATACTGACAATTCTAGACGCTTGAGTCTGGCGCCTGGCACACGAGTTAGCATGTGTAACATGAGCGCATTTTAATTTCTCTAGAATTTTCTCCATGAAGGAACTCCTCCAAAATCAAATATAACTCACATGCTTTATTATAATAAATTAATTAACCAAGTTATGCCCCTGTACTGCATATTAAATTTTAATTTTTTGTAACCAAACTCTTTCAAATAACAATAAAACAATAAAATGTGTTCAACAATTTCGCTCTGCTTCTAATTCTAATGAATATTACACACATTATATGCCACCTTTCTAGGAAATACCATGTTTTCCAATAATATCCATTAGATTGCTTTATGGTTATATAGATGATATACTGTATAATATTAATACATTATTCTCATCTTATGAGATTTAGATCTTAATCTCTTTCGTAGATGCAATTAAAAATCTATTTTAAATGACAATGCTGTTAAAGTTAGGACTCCAAAAACTTCCATTCTTTTAATTGAACTTATTATAATCTGTCGCTCAGAAAAAATCATGTGTATTATTTCTTCAGTAAAACGTATCTCATTCTGTAATCGACCTCATAATATGTAGTAATGTGACAAAGGTATATTTAAATTCTTTCAATACATTTTACATACTGTTATAATATACCAGAACTTAAATAAGCAGTAAGTTGCTGAAAACGTTAATTTTGAGATTCATAAGTAAATCTCAGAAAGAATTGTTTTTTTAATTTAACAGATGGATGTATGTTTCTTTAATTTAGACTGCTAGATATTAACAATTAGTACATTAGGGACTGTGAATACTGATGTAAAATTAATCATTAATAAATCTAAGAAAAAGATTAATTGAAAAATATGTAATTCCGATTATATTTTCGTCGGAATTTCGTTTCTTGTTGCATGAGTAAAATGCGGGAAGTATCAAATGAAAGTACATAAGATATATTTTTGAAGCATACGTATTAGTAATGCAAAACTGTAACCTTTATTATGACAAAAATGAGTAATTGGCTAATGTAAATACATGTATAACATGAAATAAATGAATAATAATTAATTATGCACATCAAATTTAGTTTTAGTGATAATTTATTATTTGTTCTTTTTTAAGAGAAAGAAAAAGGAAACGACAGTTTTAAATATTCTTTTATTAAGTAGAGAGATAAGTGAATTAACCTCTTACGTACGATATTTAAATGCGCAGCACATAAAACGGAAATGCTCGATCCGATCTGCTTGGATATTTAACCTTTAAATGCTGAATGTCATCGAAATGTAAAGAAATGGAGTCAATAGAGTAAAATGTATAAGGAAGCCGTCTTACGCTATCTTACAAGGAAGAATTTCTGCTTTAACCCCCAAAGGGTAAATATTTTCATCAAAACCTTAAAAATCAGATATATTTATCAGAGAATTCCTGTAAGAGAAAGAAATCTGTGTTCTGTGCGTTGAATTTGTAAATTTATTGACAATGCGCAAGGATTAAGACGTTCATGGAAAAATTAATGTCGATTAAGTTCTATATAATTTAAACAAAAGGTATTAAAAAGCGTTTTTACGATAACAAAAGAACACTTTTCACTATTGCTAACATTTTATACCTCTTTTGGGTTCACCTTCTTTGGCTGTCCAAAAAAAAAAAAAAAAAAAAAAAACCTAGTCCTGAAAGCTCTTTATAATAAACTTAGAAATAAAAAATGCTTTTATTTTTCCTTAAGGATTTGATTGCCGAGTTCTTTTTTATTTATTTTATGCATAATACAGGCAATTTTGAGAAAGCTGTGCTGCAAAAATTCTATTGACCGGCTGGTCCTAGATTCGTGATCAAATTTAAAAACTAAATAAAGTAGACTTTCAGAATATGTCAGTTTTGATCGTGTAATATTTTTCAATAAAAATACCCGAGACTTGAATATTTATTCACAATTCAATAAAGATAGTCTATTACCTTATAGAAGATGTTTTAGGATGACACAAGCTCTGTTATACGCAAAATTCGCTCAGAAGAACCTGTTAAAAGCATAATGCATTATAAAACATGAAACGAAAGAAGTAAGGTGTCATTTTTATGGGCGTATAAAATTAAATTTTGTTAGATTAAATAAAATAACGTAATAGTATATTTGAAACTGAAAATTGGGAACTTCTGCTTTTAAACTCATTCAAAATATTCCTTTTATAAAATTGCGCCTGAAAATCTACACGTAGTTACCCTGAGTAACACATATATACAAACCCTAAAATTTTATGAAGGGATATCTTTGTTATCTTTGAGCCTACGAATCCTTTAAATAAACATGAAACGAAAGAAGTAAGGTGTCATTTTTATGGGCGTATAAAATTAAATTTTGTTAGATTAAATAAAATAACGTAATAGTATATTTAAAACTGGAAATTGGGAACTTCTGCTTTTAAACTCATTCAAAATATTCCTTTTATAAAATTGCGCCTGAAAATCTACACGTAGTTACCCTGAGTAACACATATATACAAACCCTAAAATTTTATGAAGGTATATCTTTGTTATCTTTGAGCCTACGAATCCTTTAAATAACCAAGTTCGATTAACTTGGTTATTTAACGGAAAAGTACTCTAGTTTGTTTTGTTTTCACTTGAAGACGAGAAAATGGACTGTATACACTAATAATAAATAAACACTCTAATAAGTATCACTTTTAGCCCACCAGCGGCCGAGCGGTAAAGACGCTGAACACTGGTAGTTCGGTCCGAGATTCGAATACCGTGAACGGGCTGGACTACCTAACCGGGATTGAATAACCTAACCTAACCTAACCTAAGTATCACTTTTAATATGAAGCAAGCCGTCCACATGACGACAGCGCACTTGTATATTTTCCACTAAAGAATACACAATAGCATTTTCTAACACTATTAATCACCATAAGCACATCAAGTTTCGAATACACACTCTATATTAAAAAAAAAAAAAAGAATTCTCGATACTATGACGACTATGGACCTTATAAGAAATAGACCAACCCAAACGGGTTTTCTGCTTCGTCTGGCGCACTCACGGCTGTCCCCTTGATCACATCCGGAGGAGTAGGGACGATTATAGAAACATTGGTTGGCTATTGCAGCGTGTATAATTGTCGAGAAAAAGCTGGTTGTAGCTCCTCATTTCACAAATTAGAATATTTACGTATTTTTGTTTTTGAAATTGATATTGATTTTTAAAAATCTAGCATATTTATCAAACATAATTAACGTCCAAATCATTATAAAGCTGTTGCATGCTTTCAGGCTTCTATATTTTTTTTAGCTTTTCCTAGGCTATAAAGAAATTTGTAACTACTTCTTCTAGAAAATAGTATTTTAAATCTGAACTAATAGGAAATTTCAAACAAACAATTTTCTCTTAAATTTTTATGTTTTTATTGGTGTAAATAAGTAAAACATACTAAAATACCTAAAAATGAATTTTTGAAAGTTTTTGTTTAAAATTCTAAATTTTGCTGCTTTTTTAAATGTAGGGGAATATTATAGCATAATTTCTATAAAAGAGTTTTATAAATTTTGCTTTTTTAAATGTAGGGGAATATTATAGCATAATTTCTATAAAAGAGTTTTATTTCAATTATAATAGCGATTTTAACACCTTAATAGTAATTGTTATGCATTTATTCTAATGTTAAAATAGTATTTAACTGTAATAATTAATTGTGCTAATATTTTATAGTGATTATTTTTTTAATTTATTTCTAGTTCTGCATAAGATTTTTTTAGCCCAGAAAGGCTATTAGTCTCGAAACGGCATTTTGCGCTGTTTCCCTATAAATGTCCGTTTCATTTTGAAAATTGTTGCCACCAAATATTATTGCCCTGTATTATACTTAAAGAAATTAAATAATAAATAATTAATTAATAAGAATCTTCATGAATACATGTATGTTTCTCGCACTGTGAAAAAACGACGGTATCTAAAGACATAAAATTTTGAATAACGCAATCCTCCACCCAAACATAGACAAGGCCGAATTTCGAATTTGCGTTAATCCATTTCACATTTTGTAAACCTTTAACAAATTTTCGATTAACAAAGTCAATGAGTTCAAAGCGAGCAATGGTAACACTGTACGGAAAATAACATTTTTATCTCCAGCGCGGAAATTCTAAACATATGTTGTTTTCAAATATTTTGTGATATTGCCGTTTAATTGAATTTTATGTACTTTACGTGCAAAGAACATGATATTTAATAAATAAAGGTAACACACAAAACGTTAAAAAAGTCCCTTTGGGCGTAGTAAAAATCTGAGTGCTTCCAGATTTTACTTTATTTTATTTTTTGAATTGCACTCAGAGAAGTTTATGCTCCGAATTTTATGAATTATTAAAATAAATAATCATCTTGTAATGTTAATAATTAATTATCATATAATCAAATAAATGATCATCTTGGAATGTTATAATAATTTTAGAATCCACTGGCTGAAAATACTCATAAAATTTTAAAACATATTATCAGATATTTTACCTTATTTGTTTCAAAGCATCGTGTGCTATCAATCATGTTTAATTTCACTTTACTTGTACGCAAAAGTAAGTTAATATATTTTGTGTTTAAAGTTTTGACCGTTTTACCGAAGTAAACATGTTTATACAAGAATTATGCATGAAAATAATGCGCAAAATGCAGTAAAAAGTGCTTTAATGAGATATATTAAATCTTTCTTGAAAAAACTGTGACTTTCATAATCTCATCAATATACAACGTATCACATTTAATAATTAAAAACAGTTATGTGGTATAAACGCCACAGGTTTCAATGTTAAAGTAAACCAGATTGTCCCTCCTTCTTGCGGACATGTGGAGTACGCGCGCTCCGCCCACTCAGTTAGTCTATCTCTTATAAGGTCCATGATGACGACCATATGACAGCACACGGCGGTAACGCCATCTGTTGCAGTCTGGATACACTAAAATTCTTGAGGTATAAAAAAAAAGGTAAACATACTCTTTTAACTATTAACATTTTTTATCTGAGTAAGTCTTCAAATTCGATACCGGGTAACTCGCATATTCAAGAATTCGAATGTCATGAAATCAGCTTCAGATTTTTTTGCGAAATTTCTGTAATATCTTCGCTCGATCCGATCTGTTTTCAATCGCGCAATAAACTCTGTCCACTCTTTACACAATTAATTTTCATACTTGCAAGGGTGAAAATTTGTTTTGGGAGACTTGCTTTCTGTCTCGCACTTTTCCTCAGATAGCTAATCTAAAAGTGAAATCAAGACTGCAGTCAAATTAGACAAGTCATACCTCTCAGAACTATGAACCTAACGATGACCAGGGCGTTAATAGCTGCAAAAACTGTCAGATAACAAACTTACTGAAAGAAAAGGCTGAACCTCTCATATTTGCCTTAACTGTGGATGTCTTTGTGAAAATACTGAACATGATGGTGAGATGCCTCACACCATATAAAGACAGCACAAATAAGTGGAAAAAGTATCGACAACGATGTTATAGCTTAGAACGTACAGAATTCAGAAACCTGCGCTCATTCCAGCCGAAGTAGATACATATTACGGCGAGTGAAAACCGATGAATACGACTAGATACACATAAATGCCATCGCGTTTGTGATAAACTTCGACGAGAAAATGGACGCGGTGACAGCATGGTGTATTCCAAACACAAAATTAAAGAAGACGATTGATTGAATCCCGTCAAGTTTTCAGATGAGATGATATCACATATTAATCACATATGAGATCACATATTAATGTTTCTGGAAGATTTACTCTTCCAGAAACATTAATATGTGAGATTGACTTTGGTTCAGAAACGATTTTAAATCACCTATGGTAGCTTATTTAAAGTTAGGTCTCTGCAACAAAAGCTGCTGTATATTACTAATGGTATGTTGCCGCATTTAATAGCACCTTATAAATGCTTATAAAAGTAGGCTGCTATTTTTGAAAATCAGAAAATTCTAGCAAGCGGCTAAGCTAGCGTTGGGCAAGTTTTGAAAATAGCAGCCAAAAATGTAAACTCAGTAGTTCGTTAGCTTCTGCAAATCGACGATGATTGTGCATTCAAAATAAATATTAAAAGATCCTCATCTGTGAATATGTAATGTTAAATCTGTAAAAGAATAAAAAGACATTTTATGTACAATATTGTAATCGATTTGAATGCACTTGGGGTCTTTTGAATGTACAGCAACTGTATCAAGTTGATTACTACCATGACCAACGAAAAGAGCCAGAAAATTCACTTTGTACTTTTAAAACCATTCCTATTATCCAAAAAGGCAATTGCTTCGCTTACAGCAGGAGTGTGTGGGAAACGAGAAGCGGCTTCAAATGTATCGCAAGAAAGAATAATTGACCACAAGCGACGTATGCAATAACCTGTAAATGCCAGTAAATATAGACTGTAGTTCACTCTTAATCGTCGTGATAGATGTTTAAATGATGACTTCTATATGATCATCATGACAGTGAACCTGTGCCAAAACTGTTTAAGATGAATTTTATGCCAAAACAAATGTGAAATTTAACAAATTTTCCCATGCTTCTGTAGCCAAAACTTTAACAGTTTTCCTCTCAAATTTTTTTCTTTGTCTGTCTTGTTTGTTGCGTAAAGAACAGACTTTAAGAAGTTTAAAATCAGTTGAAGTAAACTATATATTAATTTGTTAAATTTCCCTTCCACGGACATATTACCGCGCAGCTATTATATTGATCAAATGTCTTATGAGAAGACAATGCGCATGTTAAATCAAAGAGCTTATGAGATTCTGGGTAATTGAATCTTATGACTTCATTTTTTTTCTTACCTGCAGCATGAAATGCATTTTCTTTGAAATGCGGTTAAATAGAAACATTTTGCATAATTTAGCAATGGCAGCGTACACCGCTATAGAAAACGAAAATCCGTGTCTCGTAACTCAAATTCCACTGCCTTTAAAATAGTCTTATAAATACTGAAGTCCTTGTCACCAAGAGTATTAGGACATACAGAGACGTTTTTGAAATGTGTATCTTAATTATGTCAGTTCTTCTGTTTCTTATGTTATAAGGTATTTCTCCCACGTTCTTTGCATACCTTCGTGGTGTAGTGGTAAGCACGCTCGACGCGTAACCGAGAAATCAGTGGTTAGTTGCCGAAGGTGTTGCTCATTTTTCATGACTCCTGCTTCCAAAAAATTCTAATAAATCTACACTGACGCCCGAACTAAAACGGTGGTGGATGATGATTCTCCAATACCAGGATTTTGCGATTGGGTCCCTAAAACACCAGTCGCCCTTTAAAAGGAGACGTATATAAGGTATTTCTCCCGCCTTCGTGCCTTCGTGGTGTAGTGGTCAGCACGCTCGACGCGTAACCATTCGTTCGATTCCCGGCGAAGGCGTTGCTTATTTTTCACCACTCCTGCTCCAAAATAAACTTATGTCTCTACAACATGCCTTTTGTAATTTGTGTTTTTAGTTTTATAATCGTTGCTAAAAGAAGCACGAGAAACAAAAAATAAGTTTCTTTGCATAGAATTACTTTAAACAGTCATTTAACCAATAGGAGAAAAAAAAACTAGTTTACCAGGTTTTTTTCGAATACCTGGAGGAATTGTGTCGTGTTGTTGCTCATGCTCACTTGTCTGACAGAATCAGCCCAAGCCCACGAGAATTCTCGTGCCAAGGAGCGCTAGATTACGCCTGTCTTTGACAATAGCCTCGAGCACCTAACAGGTGGCAGTACGATTTGGCTGAGTTCCGGCCGCAATTTTGATGGACAGCACCCCGGGGGGCACGGGTCCAAGGTTCTCCCACCCCTCTCCCCTTCCACCAAACCACATGAGAAGACTTTCGGCTCGCGGCATATTTAGAGTGCCGCCATGCCGCACATCGTTTTCTTAATTAGCCGTCATTGTTGGAGTTCCGTTCTGCTGATTAATAGGTAGAGGGACATTCTGCTGTGCTCCGTTTTATTGAAAATCAGAGATATGCTTTTTCTCCGTACCGAAAGTTTTAGCAATAATGCAAGAAGCCTAATAATGGATTCTTTTCTATCAAATCTAGTTGCTGTCTTCCTAATACTGTGTAATATTCCATTAATGTCCTTAATATTTTAGATAATTGCCTAATTATAATGAAAGCAAGCTAAGTAAATAATCTGCGTATGGCCTATGCAGCAGCTCATTAAGGTTCAGTGGTTAATAATTTGTTTCCTATCTGTGCCTTTAATGAACTGTTATTTATTTTAAATCTCCTGCTTTAAATGGTCGGATTTCTAAAATATTATAATATTTCTATGAGCTTCATAAGCTTAGTACTATTAGTTTTCACAATATTTTAACATTTTGACAAATATTGCGCTGAAATATGGTACATTATTAAACATACAATTACCTAGCGCAAAAAAATACCATGTGGATATTTCTGTGTATTGATAGATTGATTTATTTCAATTGTGATATAGCATTCCAGAGCTATTTTCAAATGCAAAGATGATTTCGTGAGAGACGTTACAAGGGAAACTCATGTGAAAGTTACTCATGCAAAAAACTATTAAAACGCCCATGTATCCAACCGGATTTAAATCCTACTCGAATTATCAGTGTCAATAATATTACCGTTTAGTAGTTAATAGACCTTTTTATTTCCTTGTACGAAGGAAGTATTGTAATCGCAAAAAGTTTCGGGTATCAAATTTCAACGAAAATATCCATTTTCACTGCTATCGAATGCAGTTTAACAATATTTTTGCGTGACATCCCTACGTAAGGACAGAGTAAAGTACGCTTTTTTTCCCCAAAAAGGGCAAAACTGATTTAAAATGGATTCGGAAAAGATTTTTTCCTAGCGTCTGTGCGTACGTACGTATGTATGAATATATCACACATAACTCAAAACCGAGTAGCCTCAGAACGTTGAAATTTTGTATATATGACTGCTATAAAATGTAGATATATTAACTAAAGGCATAAAAACTTTAACCGGAAAATAAGAACAATTAATTAATAACTAAGAATAAAGAAACTGAGCTCACTGAGCCAAGTAACAGAGTGGATAGATATACATATATTCTTATTATATATTGTTTAATAAGATATATATTATTATAATTTATCGTGAATTATTGGTATATATATATCCACTCTGTTACTCGGCTCAGTGAGCTCAGTTTCTTTATTCTTATATGTTTGTATACTGTGCATTTTTTGATTTAAAATGATTGAATTATATTGTTCTTATTTTCTGGTTGAGATTTTTATGCCTTTAGTTAAACTACATGTTATAGTAGTTGTAGAGTTATCAACAATTTAAAAATTCTTTAAGTGCGGCTAAGCCTAATTTTTTTGGCCATAGCAGCCATATTTGTTTACTTTGAAACTTAGCAGAATAGTGGATTTGTTGCCAATCTAAAGAAACTAAACTTCGCAACAACAAAGATAGCGCCTTCTTTTATTGTTGTGAATTAAATCATGCTTAATCCATTCTGGAATTTATTCGAGGAAATAAGTGTTTAAGATTTACTTAGTAATTTTTAATATAGAAATTTCGACTTTTTATGTATTGTTTACTTGTCGCCAAGTAGGAACTGAAATAATTGAATGAGAAATACTGAATCTTCTGTGAAAAACTGTTCCTTTCTTTTTTTGTTTTGTTTTGTTTTGTTTGTTTGTTTGTTTGTTAAATTTTTTTTACACATCTTTTTAGAATTATTATAGTATTTGAATGGAAAGTCAGCAATGATTAGGTAATTCTTTATATGATATACCTAATTTTTGTGCATTCTCCGTTATAAAATGAATAGATGTAAGGCTGTTAGGTGAACCTAGCGCCAGAGTGTCGTTATGGTAAACAAATATAGTGAATTTTAAAAAGTGCATTTATTCTATTATGGTTTACGCACTTTCGACGAAGTAGATTTAATTCAATCCAATAAGTTTAAATGAGATGCAGAATGCGTATAACTTAATATTCCGTACAAGGAGAACTCATGTGGTGTACACATCAGATTTTTTATTATTGAATAACGAAGAATCGGTGCGTATGTATGTATGTTTCTGGTATTGTTGTAAAACGGCGGCATTTACAGACACCAGACTTTAAGCATAGAAAGTCCTGCATACGAACATGAAACTCGGATTTTAAATTTAGAAATTTATCTTTTTGTTTATTTCGTATTTTGTTCCGAGATTCATGAAAGCTTCATTAAAAACTCGGTAATTTAAAGGCTTTGATTTTCTTATCTGCAAAGAGTAAGATATTTATATTTAAAATTGAATAAAAAAAATCAGCGATGTAAAAGATGTGTATTGCCAAGCGGTAAAATGCCATATATTTATCTTTCGAACTTAATTAATACTGCTAATTAGTTTAATTGTGAGCACTAAGAGATGTTTCTTGAAAAAATTAAAAGCGCTCTTTTATTAAATACCCTAAAGGCTAGAATAGAACTTTTTTTAATAGCTATCGTATTCATAGTGCAAACATAATTGCTAATGCCTTGGGATACTGGCAAATTAAAAGATTCATATAACTCGAGTTATTGCTATAAGCACTCTAATATGGTGCATTAGAACTAGGTACAAATACATATATATATGTATTTGTATATATATATATATATATATATGTGTGTGTGTGTGTTTATTATGTAAGTGTATACTAGTATATGTTTTAATGCAGATTGAGCATGCAGAAAAAAAATAATTTCCTTGCTTTTAACATTTTAAGGAATGATAAGAATTCCTTTAATGACAGTACGTATTTGAAAATTTATCTCACAAAACTATAAAACTCAGTTTGAAATACATAAATAATCGAAATGAGAAGTAATTTCAGACAGGAAACTGGTTTTGGTTTAGCCCCCCCCTCCACCCCAAAAAAAGATTGAATCGAAATGGTTTTTAAAAAAAAAGTAGTAAAAAGATTTAGTAGTAATCAGAATAATGCATTAAATAAATCAGATGAATTTCATTATCAATCAGTTTAATATTATAACCTTCCAAAGCTATTAGTTTAAGAAATTTTTTCGTTATTTAATTATTTATGAGGGGATTTTTTCCTCCATGAATGCGTATGTATTTCTAAAGCAAATAATTTATTTTCGTTAGCAAAAATCTTGGTTCCTCGTAGTTTTTGCGAATAATCCAAAAGAAAATTATGTTCTTTGATTAAAGAAATTTATATTATGAGTTGTTTTTAAAAAAAGCGCAGGACAGCTTCGCGAAAAATGTGTTTCAAAAGCAATCAGTTAAAGTAATTATTCATTAACCAATCCATTCTGCGATATTAAAAATGAGCATTTAGTTCCTTCCAGTTTAAATTCATATAAAATGAGTATTTTTTTCTGTTTTTAGTTTATTTAATTACGGCAAAGCACGCAAGGGCTATCTACCTAAGGAAAGGGATGCCTTCGTGAAGGACTTTCTAAGGGAAACTGGTTCGTATACACATTACGCATGCGGAAAAACACGAAAACGCCTATGCAGCCAATCTGCTCGTCTGGTATCGAGAACCCAAGTCGGAAATACCAATGTTCAGAGACTGTACCGCGTCGGCCGCTAGTGTGCTAAAATAAGCAAGGACAGATAATAAATTTCATACAGTGCACTACTATTTTATTAGCTTAGTAATTCATCATTATATTTGTTATTCGTTTTAAACTCCAATGGACGCTATCCATTGTTTCCTTAGAGAAATTAATGTTCTTAGTTTTTATTTATAATCTTTCATATCCTATCGTTTATCTTATAAGCATGTTTTTTTTGGGGGGGAGGGGGAGAACAGAAACCCTCTGCTGCTTGAGTAGTATAAAACTGGTATTTCATCCTAAGATCTGTTCTTGGTGCTTGAATTCTATTTTCGATATGGTTAAATAATCCAAGTAAACGGGTAATCATGTGAAAATTTTGTATTTCTTTTTCCTTGCGTAACATAATTACTCGTACGAGCCATTTTCGTATGCAAAATCCCTCCTGCCCTTAGATAGATAGTCTATGGGTTGCTTTACCTTATTTATTTATCTATCCAAGTCGAAGTTCAAAGAGGGTGACTCGATAAGAACTTTATAGATTTCTCTGTGACAGTCCAAATATGGGCCAAAACTCTTTGGAAACGTCATTCGTGAAAGTACCCTCTTGATGTAAGTCTTCATGTAAGCCCGCAACTAATTAATATGGTAGACTAGCCAAAGCCAAGCACTCATCGCATTAAAGTCTTCCTTTGACCTATGATTTAGTTCATTCTTTCAAGCTTGTTTGTGACTAAATGTTGCTTATACTATAAATGATTCATTAAGCTAGTTTTTAAAATGTTCACACTATATTTGAGGTAATGCATTGTTGTTTAAAGTATGATGTGAATTTTAATTTTGATGCGAGTGACTTGTTTGCGTAAATTTCCTATAAGCAACGAAATATATTTTCGTCAAAATACATAATAAAATATAGATTCTTGGATATATTTCGAGACCATGGTTTAATTATTTAAATTTTCAAAGATCAAAGACTTCGATCAACCGTGCGAAAAGAAGAAAATTTTATAATATTTTTCGGAGGAATGACTGAATAGAGAAAATCCTACAGGAAGTAGCTTTCTGAAAATAACACTGCTAAATTTACCCAGAAACACACTATAAATAGTTGCAATATAATTTTCTAAAGAGAATTATTGGTCCTAGAATAGCAATAAACTATGCCAAAAATTGTCAAGACCATGTTAATATTTACGTCATTTTAAATTCAAAACTACATGCAATCATAGGTAACCGTAGAAATTTTTCATTCTTAGCGAAAGACAAATCTTGATTACACTGTCACCAGTCAAACAGCACCATATGTTTTGCGTTCTAGACTACACCGGACCATATGGAAATGCACTTGTTAATGAGCTCACGAAGCTAACTGCCAAACTGACGCGTTAGCCATTTATGTTAAGTGGCCTTACTCCTGTAATCCTGATTTTTTCGGCGATGCTTCACACTCTTAAGGCCTTTCATGTTACATTATACAAAAGATACTGCAATTTACTTATAATTTCTTTAAAATTATTTACAAGTATCCAAAATTCTTAACACAATATATGAATATATAAAAGCATATTTACAAAATTAGTATATACATATATATTATATTCGTAAATATATATACATATATATATATTATATTCATAACGCAATATATCATTTTAAATATTGCTGGGTTGTAGCATCGAATTTAGGTCTAAAATGATTTGATAAGTAGGATTTAACTTTAAAATACCAAACGCACGATTAAGTGAATGCTCGTACATAAAAACATTGCAAAGACTTTGTATATAACTACAGTGGAAAGACTTCAAATATGAAAACCGATATGCACAAAACACTTCCTGTAATCTGCTTATTAACCTAGGCCTATATTTCAAAAGCAGAACTAAATTCCATTATTTAAAATGCAGCTCTTGTTTTGTTTGCTGGTAAAGCTGTGGCAGGAACATGAAAAAGGAATTCAAGTACATTCTTAATTCTTCGAAACTGTTGAATGACTAAATTTCAGAAATTAAATGTCCCCCTCAAAAGTAAAAATAAGGATACTAGACGAGGGGAAATTCTAGGAGTGGTAAGAAACTGCAATTTGCCTTGAATAAAGGTGAAAAAAAATGACTAAATTATATAAATGCGTTAATGAGAAAGTTGAGATTTGCCAAAATTAACATGATAATCGGAGTGTCGCGTTATCTATGTGCAGGAGGTTTAACTGAATTTTCGCAATGTTAAAAGAAGTATCTGTTATATTTATTGCTAATAACTTCAAGAATACTAGAAGAGTATAGAATTCTTGTTCTAATATACCCGATATCCCCTCCTCGGACAAATCGCACATCTGCCCATTATACGACAAAGAAGTTTCGTTATGTGACCTGAAATTCTGCAGCTAATAAAGGCCCACCATCGCATATAATCATTACATCGACAAGAAAGGAAAGGCACAACAAATAGGGTATTGGATCCACGGAGCAGAACTTCCTGGCGCGAAACGTGATAAATATTGAACACAAAGGAGAAATGATGATCCTGGGAGAATAATTCGCTGCCTCGCCGCAATATCACTTCAGGCATATCTCTGCAGATTTGTCATTTCTGTATCAACATAAGGTCACATCTATATCAAAATAAGCGGAGATATAAGTAAAAGGAATGATGACTGAATATGCTGAGCCATTTAAATATTATGTGTTATTATTACAGGCTCGTCTCCGTTTTATTACAGCAGACGTGTATCGTAACAAAATGAGTCACATGATAATAAAATGATGGGACTATTGATTTCGCAGCGCATGCAAAAATTACTTTATAGTTGGCATACTATAAACATTGAAGAAATTAAGCGTATCAAGCGCTTTTTCTTAATAAAATGTATTCTTAATTTTCTATTGTCTAGATGAGATTGGTTTCAGAACAATATGATCGTCTGTCTCAGCAAAGGATGCCTTCATGGAACAGTTTCAAAGGAAAACTGACTTGTTGTCACATTGTGGATGACGAAAACCAGTTCCCTTGGATTTGAATTGGGGTCGAACTACTGGTATTCAGTAGTCTTACCACTCGGTCCATGGTATGCAGCTTCTTTCCTGAAACCGTTTTATTCCGCCATTTCTTTAGAACACATTCTGGCACGTGTTTTATACAAGTGTTGTGATTTTATTCTCGTATTGGCTTTCGACATATTTTTCTCTATACGAATAATCATTGCATTTGTTTCTTTTGCTGTTGTTACTTATGCTCATCTGTCAGACAGTAATGTCAGCCCAAGCCTACGAAATTCCTCGCATTCGCAAGGAGCGCAAAATATGCCTGTCGTTGGCAACAGCCTTGAGCACCAGATAGATGACAGCGCGATTTAGCTCAGGGCCCAATTTTGATGAACAGGACCCCGAGGGTACGGGTCCGAGGGTCTCCCACTCCTCTCCCCGTCCACTAAACCACACGAGAGGACTTTCGGTTCGCCTCATATGTAAAGCTCCGCCATGCCGCACGGACACTACAGGATTCGAAACCCGGGCCCTTCGGCACGGCAGTCAGCGATGCTAACCACAATAACGGTTGGGCGGCCCATTTGTTTCTTTTAGATTTAAACGAAGACTGTGCAACTTTTTATTTTACTTAAGCAACTAACTCCAAGTGATCATGAAAAAAAACTTTCTCAGCGTATGAAATCCTAGCGAACTATCCGCTCAACTAATCAGAATGAAATTTCAGATAAATTTATTTGAAGGAATGCCCTCAAGACTGCGATGAAAACAGCAGAGCTCTCACGGTTACGGTCACAGTGAAAAAACTTCGATGTTTTTGATTGACAATACTCACTTTTTTTCTGCGGAAATTGATCCGCGCATTGAAAAACTGTAATTGGAATTGAAACCATAGACGTATGACGAAAATTGCGGAATTGAAACATTTGGAAACAACATTGTAAAGGGCCAATGACAACACAAGAGGGGGGAGCGGAATTTCACTGGAATTACAAGTTTTCAGCGTGCCCACCTTTGCACATGATAAAGCATTGCATGCAAAATATTGTTGATTACTATAACGAAGGAAACATCGCAGGAGGAATCTATATAAACTTCACATTTTATGAAAAATTTCAATTCTGACAAACTTCTTGGATTGGTTTATACACCTTAGATTTCAGATAACTTCAGACTCAGAAATCCATCGGAATTAGATCGGGGAATTTCGCGGGTCACAAAGCTTTTTTATTGCCCTGACCGATTTGCGCAGGAACAAAATAGGTGTTTCCATTAAAAAATTTCGATAATTTTTCTCTGTAACCGTAACTGTCAGAGTTCTTTTGCTTTAAATCATCACAGTATAGAGCGCAAACCTTAAAATAATAATATCTGCAATTTCATTTCGATCGATCTAGCCATAAGCCACTAGGGGTTTACAAATCGAGGAAGTTTTTTATGAACACCCTGTATATGATTGTTAATAATTTTAACCTGTATGTAATAAAAGTACAGTTTTAAATTAATAATTTAGTTTTGAATTCATAATAAATCAAGATCTAAAAAAATGACGTTCTCACCATTTAGTTTTCCATACATATTTCTCCTAATGCAACAAATGTCTTGCAAATTTCATAGAGCTTCTGGATTGTTTTGTAGAAGTCAACTTTTGGAACACTTTGTCATCCTGTGATTGAGTTCCTGAATTACCGAAAATTTCAGAATGATGTCAAGGAATGACAATGAATATCAAGGAAGACCTTAATTTCAATTAAAAAAAATTCGGCCACATCAAGGACGTAAGGGATGTTATTAAAGGTATTTCAACTAGTTCGGCATTAATTTTCTGGAAAATAATTACTTTGCGCGGAAAAAAAATTTTTGGTCCTATCTAGTCAGTTACTGGATCTACAACGGCAGACATTCTATAAAATAAAGAAAGGATTCCACTCAAACTACTTTTCATAGCAGGTCAATATTTTAGTGAAAGCAAGTTGAAATATTTTAGTATTCTTTTCTACTGCGTCTGCAATAGGCAAAAAAAACAGAAATTTTAGTTTAATTGTTATTACTAATTTCAGTGTAACTGATACACTGAAACCGGTGAAAAAATTTCTTCTAAACGCCCTCTGCATACATGAAAAATGTCTGAAAGAATTTCAGTCCGTGTAATAAATGAACGAAATTCATATAAATATTTTGCAGAAACAGAAGTTCATTAAATGTATAAACGGAGCAGCGGACAATATTAAATTTTGAAAAATATTTTCTTTTGCAAAATATGTTAACAAAATAAACTCTTTCATTAAAGAGTAAATAGTATATTATTTCCGTTAGATCTGCAAATTATCATATGACTAACATTTACTCGCAATTGCAATGAAAAAAGTTTGAAATTGTGAGAGAATTTTTACACTGTGACTTAAGTCCTGATGCAGGATGCCCGAAATGAGTTTACTAAAATGGCACTCACAGTCTTGTTTGAAGCATATTAGCCGCAAATCTTCCATTCGTAAAAAATACCCAATAACAACAGCAACAGAAAAAGTTATAAACTTGTGTATATCTCTAAATATATAATAAACGTTATACATAATAATAGAACAGACAGAATAATACAAGCGGATCTTTTAAGCGATAAATCTTCTCTATTTGGCATGGTCAAATTAACTCAGAATTCTTTTATTTCTAATGCACAATAATTTAGGATAAGGGAAAAGGATCTGCATATTTACATAAAGTGACTATGTATGATAAAGGACACATTAAAGTATATACTGACTGGCTAAACATCAAAGTTTTGCCTATATTCCGAAGACTTCTAAATTTTTGAAACTATTAAAGATCTAAAGATCTCAGGAGTCTTTGACACAGTCAGGTTCATGGAAACGAAAAGTAAAAATAAAACAGGATGCAATGGTTAGTATTCTTTAAAATGTAAAAGTGTAAAATGTAAAAATAAAAAGAAATTCTTTAAAATCATGTTGCAAATGATTTGTCATTCTGCAATACAAAAGTACACACATTACAGTCTTTTAGATATAAAGAAAATAAACAAACGCATATTTTACACTAAATATGAAGGCATATAAAATTAAAATAAATTAATTAATACATAGTTAAAGTTAAAATGAAAGCGCATGAAATAACTAAAATTTCCAAACTGTATTTCAAGAAAGCTATGCATGATTCTTTATTAGCTCAGTGTCTATTAGGTTAGAGTTAACTCAGTGTCTATTAGAGTTAACTCAGTGTCTTCGAAGGAGAGAGGCCATCGTTGGGAAGTTACCACACCATGTATGGTAACAGCACAACTAGCACCTAGTCACTCCGGACTCTTTGGATGGGCGGTTGAGAGGAATCGAAGGCATTGATTGGAAGTTGCCGCAGTATATATAATAAGACCTCGGTTAGCGTCTGGATACATGCTGAATGCGGGTTAACATAATTGCAAAGTTTGTAAATCTTTGTGAAGCCGGTAGGTTAACAGCTTTGTGATATTTGAAACCACTCTTCTCCATAGATGCCTTGAAGCTTTCGCTGTTGTAAATAACTCATTAATTGTCACTATGTAAAATAGTTCACTCTTTTTCAACTGCCGTGTGTTGCAGGCCTTGAAGAAAATAAACAAACACATATACTAGAACTAATTATACACACATATAAAATGGAATTAAATAAGTAAATAAAGGTAAAAATAATAAAATGTGCTACCAAATTTACACACAACGCTAGCACACGAAATATCCAAAATAGATATAAAAGAACAGACATTTACAATTAAGATTTCTAAAGGAAGACAATAAATCTCTCGTCTACCGATAGTGATTACCGTGAATCTTCAACGAGTTGGATACAAAAGAAGGTGAGCCCTATTGGTACTTATCCAATCAGGGAGCGATATGTTGGAATGGCACTTCGCAGTGAAGTATTAATTTGGATGGGAAGTTGGCCTGTCTTCATGAAGTCCCATCTAAAGAATTCCACAAAACTCATTTCTTAAGTCAGGT
>KK117665.1:84232-144901 GCA_000611955.2 Stegodyphus mimosarum
TTTCAAAGTTTTTTAACCAATCTAAGACAACAAGGAAATATCTTATTTTCAAGATGGCAAGCGTTCTTTTTTAGTATTCTGTAGGTCTTTACATTGCTCAGATAATCCGATAATACAGATACAGACAATCCAAAAATAAGATTGCTGTCTGTGTCTGTGGATAGTAACTATTTATATTTCCTTTAATAATTAGTACTGCGCACACATAAAATTCGCTTTAAAGCTCCTTTTTAAAGTAAAACGTAAAATATCCACATTTGTGTTAAGTAAATTATCAAGTTAAAATATGTTTTTGCAGTATATAAATGTTAGTATTCAATCAGCTCACATGGATTAATCTCATTAAATTTCGTCGATAAAACGACAGTGAGGTACGACAGCAGTGACAAAAATGAAACAATGATAAAATTTGAATGATAAAACGGTAGGGAGAAACGATAACTAAGATAAAATTATAATAATCATTAAACTACGATGATAAAAATTTAGTTTCTAGCTATAGCACAAATCGTCAGCAGCAATCTAAAATTAATTTATTAAAGGATCAAAACAGAATTAAAGGATATTTTAAGCATTAGTTTAAGAAAATAAGTAGAATATTTAAAGTAATAAGTAAACTTTATTATTAAATATACCCATGCGTATTAGCAACATTAAATTTCATCATGAAAACCACAATCATGCACCACCATAGAGACAATGTTACAATAACAGGAAAATTACAACCATACTGATAAACGATGATGCGATACTATACTAAACGCAAAACATTACAATGATTAAATTTTGATCCAAGATTTAATATAAAATAATAGCAATAGACTAAAAGTCATTCATTAATGGATATTTGTTTCAATAAATTACATTTTTCATAGATTGCTACAATTACATTCAGTTGCGTAAGATTTCCTCTTCAATAAGGATTTCAAGAAACCTTCTGAAATAAAATAACTCGCCACTCTAAGACATATAGTCAAATCTGAAAAGATACAGCCTTTGTCGAAAAGCTAAAAGTAAAGTTATATGTGTTCTTTCATAAAGAGAGATTTTTGCCGAACTAAATGTAAGGCTTTCAGTGTTGGTCAATACTAAACGTACAGACCATTTAAAGGTACATTTAGCAACAGAGTACATATACTTCTCTTCAACAACGACCAAATTACACAGCGCAATTTTCTGGAAATATCATAAAAAAATATTAAATTAATAATAACCGGTGAACCATCTGGGACATAAAATTAAAACCGACAGATTAAAAATTAAAAAAGATGTATAAGATGCATTTTATGGTAATCAAAAATTTATTATGATCTAAACCTTTATTATAGCTTCCGTAGTCCTCAACATGATGAAAATACTTTTTTGTGTGTTGAAGCTGAAGTTTTGAAAGTTTAAAGATAGAGCTTTTGGCAGCCTAGTTTTGCTGTTATTTACTACCGTCAGCTATGCCTATGTTTATTTCCAGCTTCAGCATCTTACTAGTCCCCATTTAAATATGCGCTATCTTGGGCTAGCTTAAGTAGTCTATTTTGCTTTGTCTAAGACTGCAACACAAAACTACCCGCAGCCACCCAAGTATGAAACAATGACAGATTGGACGACGGCGAAAAGGACAAAGTTCCTGAAAAGTTGCATTGCTCGGACAGATAGCTGCAATGCCATAATGCGAATAATCCATCTTTGATATTTAGACATACAATTCTAACAACGAAGCCAATAATGTGTTAAACTGCGTTCAGAAGTAATGCTAGAAATTCCCATGAGTTAGAATAACATTCTGAAAAATTCGATGACGAATTATATTAAAATGAAAACCATGAATTGAAAAGAGAAAAAATTAGAATTTAAACACAGTTACTGTCGAAGAGCTGTTGGAGAGTGAAGATATTGAACACATGGATAGGTCGGCAAGGTCTCTGGATCTAAATCCCGTCAAGCATGTACGGAACTTACTAGGGAGACCCGTGGCAGCACGTAACCTATCGCCAGTAACGATTCCGAAACTGCGATTGGTGCTACAAGAGGAACGATCAGCAGTGTCTGAACAGCTCATTAACAACCACATATCCAGCATGCACAAATGATGTGAAACCTGCCTAGCAGTCAGGGGAGATCATATCCCCTATTAAAGACCGGATGTTTCTTGCTGGACACCCATCACAGGGATGTTTCGGCCTTCAGTCGCATTGCGCTTCATGCTACTTTTTCAATAAAGCTTCTTTTTATCCCTCTGATTTCTCTTTTAGTAAGTGTTGCTTACATTACTCATGTCGTTACGTATTGGGGATCTTACGGTATTAAATGTGTTGATTTGGAAAGCTTTTGTACAAAGTTATATTGAAAAAACAGTCTCGTCCTTAATTTTTGCACACCAGTGTACATTGTCGGGTATGCATTTTTGCCTTTTTTCCAGTCAGTTGTAAACTTTGAGGTTTCTTTCTTTACATATTAAGTATGTCACTTAATTTAAGTTCAGAAATATTAAAACCATGCTTTTCACATTTTTTTAATAATTGAATAGGAGTATTTGTGTTCGGACAGCGCAAAAATATAGACTTCGATCCATTGTTTATATTTCCGCGAGATTCTAAAGAAAAGAATATACTTAATACTGCAGACGATAATCGAACATTATTCCGATTTGATGCCAGTCACGATTTGATTCTAAATTTAATATTTAAATTCATGGAGAAAATCAAAATCGTTACAAAAATGTGTAAACTATCTTTGTAGATATTTATTTATACTACATATACGGAGAGAGAAAGTAGGTAAATAAAAAATAAGCTTTGTAGCCAAACGGGATCACTCGTAACTTCACCTTGTAAGGTTTTAGTTTAAACTAACAAAGTTTTATGTTAATTTCTCTTCCTTGTGAACTCTTATTTCAACTTACCCTTAGAATGAGCACGCGATTCAGCTTTATGCTAATGCTAATTTTGGAGCCAAGTTTTGTATTTAAAGGTTAGCGAGGGACTTCTCAGTGTGAGAGAGCTTTGAATCTCAGATCACGTCGGCTCTGTTCGACGTTCGCATGACTAGCTAGTATTTAAGTTCTAAGCCTTAGTGCTGTTACTCTAATACTTATTGAAGTAATCTAAGTGCGTTAGTATTAGCCAAATCTTGCTACGCACCATTGATAGTTTAGAATAGAGGCCAACCTTGCGTTTAAAGCTCTGAGAGCAACGACTACTTAATTTTCTACTCAACTTTATTTTAAATTTATTTGATTGTTCAGTTTACACCCAAGTGTGGTCATTATTTTCTGTTATCCCTTCCCAGTTGGGAAGTGGCTGTAAATAATGGTTTAAATAAAGGATAATTTTAAAGGGTGCAGCTATTCTACTCCGTACACAGAACATAGCTGCCTTCAGCTCCCTGTTCAAGACCAGGACTTTGACACTGTTACGGCTATGTTCGCCAAAAGTATCCACAGAACACTCAGTCCTGATAACCTTAGGTATGTGATCTCTTTTATCGCATTTGAATAAAGTATATTTGTAGAAGAAATATCTTGTAAATAATCAAATTTATCTTGTTATTTTGAAATAATTTCACTGAATTTTCTAAAATGCATTTTTTATATACTTTAAAAATGATCTGACTATTGCTTCGCAGGATTGCAGTCAAATATTCAGATAATGCAACAAATTTTGTCGGTGCTAGTTCAAACTAGGGTGCACAGTCTGTTTAGAAACACTGATAAATTCTAAGCAAATTACTTCTGAAGAAGTGAAATGGAATTTTTTTTATCTCATAAGGCTCCGAATTCAGAAGGACTTTTAGAAGACACCAATCAGATTTTTTATAATGTTTCATGGCTCTGTGATTTAAAAGACTCACTGATTTAGTCTGTAGTTTCTTTACTTTTTTCTAAATCATTTGAGTACTGAAAAACACAAGCAAATTCATAAATTCAAAATTCATGTCTTCTCTAGAAACATACCACAAGGTCGACAATTTTAACATCAGTACAATTAAAGGCAGCAATAATAACTTTAATTTTCCGTGATCTGGAAAGATGAACAACTGATTAGAATAATCAGGATCTAATCAGGATAGCTTGAATTCAAGAATATTTTCCTTTTTTATTCCCTTCACTAAAATATTTGATTCTATGATTACCATTGCTTCATGCACGTAATTTCAGGCTTTCAAAATTTACTATCGCGTGTTAGAAAACAATCACAGCTAAGAATAATGGAAATATCTCTGTGCTAAACAAAGTTAGAGAAAGTAATTACAAAGGCTCAGGTAAGAGCAAGAGGAAACATGCAGTCTATAACTTTCAAATATTTATCTTCCGTAATGAACGAAATATCATATTAATTAAAAGTTGCTGTATGATGTTTTAGTCTTGAGAAGACTTTGAAAGTATCTGTAACTGAAGTCTTAAATAAATACAAATAACATGTCTATCGTGTCGTGCCAAACAGAGGAGCGCACTTCTAATTTACAATATATAAACATTCAGAGCTTCTTAAATATGCAGAAAAACACACTGACTTGAAAGAAATTATTATCCTTGCAATGTTGTTTAAAAGGAATGAGATAAATTAGCGAAGTAATTACCACAATCGTAATGTTTGAAAAACATCAAGAAGACAATTTTGCAATATTTGTACAATATTGTTGACCTCATGAAGATCTTTTTAATAACTATACTAGATTAGCATAAAGAATACATGTTTTAATGCAATAAATAATAACTCAAAACAAAGTAAGCTGCTATAAATATCTCAAGGAGAACAACAGATAAAGCTTATTGTTCTTAACACGTAGCAAATATCGAATATCACCGATATCACTCGTTAAGTTAATTCTGAAACAGTAATCTTTAGTGTAATCTCAATAACTTGTTCAGAATTACAGCCTGACTCAGCTAAAACCTGGGACGTGAACTGATTCTTGGATTCAACGCAGACGTGTTTTAAGATACCTCGGTGCTTCTGAAAACTTCGGACAAAATCGTTGTTCGAAAATACGTTTTGCAGAACCTTTCATAATGTTGTAAGCTGGCTAGAAATAGCCAAATGTCGCCAACTTCTTGTCTCCAAAATCCGTCAGGAAGGAATGTTTGCATTTTAATTATTTTCACAATTTAAATGTTGATCGTTTCAGAATTACGAAGACTATAAATTTATGCACAAAGTAAATTCTTCGAAACATAACACATGACCACAAATTCAATAAAACAAAAATCCACCATGGAGATGCATAGATTGTACCAAATAAATGAATAAATAGAGCCTAATATCTTATATACAATATATATTCAATTTATTGCTTTTTATTTATCTTTACTAGCAAGAAATACTTAAGTGCTTGCACGTGGTGATAAATAATCAATATGAGATGTTATATGATAAACAAAAGCTATCCTTGTAACATTTAAATGGCACTACATACTAAAATGAATTTTTTTTAATACAAAAGTATTATCTGCGAAACCGTAGAGAGTTTTAGGTTTTCTCAGAGCTGCAAAACGTGAATAATCAAGATGAGGAGGAGATTGTATCCACCTCTAAAGAAGAAATATGTAGACATCGAGCTTTTCAGAGCAGTAAACATGAAACATCAATGATGCCGTCTCTGGGATTTCTATAATGGTTCTTATAATTTGCTGGATGGACATGCTACTATATGCATCACCAGCGCTTGCACGAAGGAATGCAATATTTCGTTATACTTTGCTCACTTAAAGAGTGATGGTGCAGTGGCATAAGATCCAGCCAACCAAAACACAGATGTTTTTTATTATCGTCCACCAGATTTTAGTTCAAACGTCACAGACATTTTTTTGGAGCAAGAAACGTGAAAAACTAACTTCACTCTTGCGAGGATTCGAACCATTGATCTTTAGATTCCTAGGCGAACGTACTGTAACTTAACACCCATATATTATGAATGGAGGAATAATTCCTTATAGAGAAACCTACATCTAAAAGATAGAATTTTATCCAAAATTTACATCAATCTAATCAATTGTAAACAATAAATAATAATCGAGAAACTCGTGAGTCATAATACCTGCAAATAGGAAGTATTAACAGTCCAGAAGCCATTATTTTCAATTAAAACTTTTAGTTGAAAGACCTGTATCTTGTCAACATATTATTTCTCATTACTAAAAAAATCCATTTAAATTATTTGATCACTCTCTTATGTCAACTTTTGGATGTCAAACCGGAATTAAAAAAAGTAGGTCATGCATTTTTGATAAAAGTCCTGCAGTATGTCACTCCTCAGATAAAATCTTTAAACGCACAGTGAGCTATAATCTGAAATATTCCGGCCACAGCGTTTTATATAAGCGTATTTTATGTAAATAATTTCTTCAAATCAACATAAAAAACTCTGGAGATATGATTAGGTTATTTAATTAAAACAAATCCGACAGGTGCTGTCTTCTGAATTCCACTGCGGTTTAGGCACCGAATATCGCAGCAGACAAGTAGATTCAAAAGATCAAATTTAAAAATTCGGGTTTAACATGAATAACTTTGTTAATGTGACGAACGTAGCTTAAGACCAAAAATATTTTAATTAAATTTTTTAAACGTACTTGTGTTATTCTAACTAAGAATTAACATTTGATTTAGTTGGAACAGCATATTTTACTTCCATAACAATTTACTCTTGCTGCAGCAAAGTCAACGATGCTTAACAATATGTTTCAGAAATTCGGTCCAACAAGAGGATTGTGATATACATGTTTTAAATAAATTTCTTTGATGCGTTTAGTTTAGTGAAATACATTTGTACTTTTTTCTATGCATGACTTTACGGTACAAAGTGCAAAGTGAATTATATAGTCTTTATTTATTTTTAATGTATAAATAAGCAGGGCTTTATGTCCCATTATCTTATCATTTTGCCTGTAATGTCATTTCTATTTGCGTCGACTCCCAACAACATGCAAATTAGGTGATATAATATCAGAACTGAGTTCTTGAAGTTAAAGGAGTTTTTGTCACTGATCACCAACATACTTATCACTGTTACTATTACTAACTTGCTTATTTGAATCGAATTACTAAATTTACATGAACCAGCTTTTGATAGCCGTGTTTGCTGTCGTGAGTAGGATACCTCAGCCAAAACTAGCAAGTTTTGCCTTGTGAATTCATACTTAAATTACTTATGCTTTAATTCTGTGTTCTGTTATATTCTGAAAACAAAATGATGATTTGTCCTATTGTAACGCGAGCTGTGTGATTTGTTAAACCGAAGAATTAATTAGAAGGTTTATTTAAACCTTCAAGTTTCACTGTTTTTTCACAGAAAGACTAAAACGGGGCGATAACTCACATAACTGTCTACATGAGGCCAGAATAAGCATTGTAGTAATTAGCTTCGGCAAGAATACATTTTTTTAATTAAATATTTTCAGAGGCTGATAAAAATCTTGGATCTCAGACATATCGTTCGTTTTAAACCAGTCAGGATCTCTCTCTTTCCTTATTCTTAAGAAGAAAAACCATAATCATTATGAAAGATAAGGCGATTCGGGCCCAGGCACTTAATTTCTGGATTAGGCCAGGAATTTGTGGGTCTAGATGGTAATCAAGCTGTCACAAGAACAGAAAGAACGACACCCACCGGAAATCGATTTCAATACTGCCGAGTTCATGAATAAAATTATAATTCCGGCCAGACCTCCACAAGATTATCTGAGGCATTTTGATTTATTATTTCAACATTTCTAATTAATTTAACTGAATTTATTAATATTTTATTTACCGCTTTATTAGTTCAATGGGACAATTTTCCCATGAGGACTAATAATTTCGTTTCAGCATTTTGTGTCGATTCACTAAAAGCGTTGTTTCACTTTTCAAATTGTTGCCACCAAATATTATCGCCCTGTATTATATTTAAAGAAACTAAATATTCAAGAATCTGCATAAACGTATATATATTTCTCACATTCTGATACAACAACGATACCTAGAGCCATCAAATTTTTAATATTGAACGTTTCTACTCGAATATGGAAATCTGGAAGCCAAAATTGTAAATTTGGAATTTGTTTTATTATCGATTTCCTATTTTGTAAAACTTTAACGAATTTTTGATTAACAAACTCAAGGATTTCAAAGTGAGCAATGGCAACGTTGTACAGAAAAAACATTTTTTATCTCCAGCGCGTGAGACTGTGTATCAGAAATTCTAAAGATAAGTTCATTTTAAAATTATTTTGTGATATTGCTCTTGAACTGAATTTTATGGTTTAAATGCGAAGAACATGATATTTAATAAATAAAGGTAACACACAAAACGGTAAAAAAAAGCCCCTTTGAAGGCAATTTAAAATCTGAAACGGTTCAGATTTTTCTTTTTTTTAATATTTTATTTCTCTATTTATATTTTATTTGATTTAATTATTAATTACTCATTACTGTATATAGTTATATTTGCTCACCTCTTTTGACGGTTTATTACAGATCTTTGGCACTTGTAATTTTTATAAAATAAACCCCACACAAGAAATGATAGTTTACGAAAATAAAAAACCACGCAATCATTCAGTAAACAAGAAATAGTTAACACCACTTTGCAGAAAAATATAAAATTACTGCTTAAAATTAATTAAAATAGCATTTTAAGCAAATAATGTGCTTTCAAATTAAATGTCCTCTAAATTACCGATGTATTCACGGGCACTTGATGTATCTTAACTGAGAATATACAAAGAATAACATTAATATTTCTGTACTAATGCATTAAGTTTCTGTATTAATATACTACATAAGTAGAATTCAAAACAATTCCTCATAATATTAATATCTTCCTGTCGCATTAGCAAAAGCGGTTCGTCAAATCAGAGTTTAATACTTTTTTTATACAAATTAAGGAATTGCAATTTTATACCGTGCTATGGTCACTACTAACGCAATGATATTGTTGCGTTATACGGGTTCGTGGATTTGAGAGTATTCGATGAAAACACGATGCAGAACAGTAAAAAGCACAATTTATTTACAAGAATCACTATTTACAGCACAGTTCCAAAATTACCTTTAAAAGCGTCGAAAATCTACAATAAATACGCTGAAACAATCAGCAACACAGCTTCAGGCTGTAACTGTAAAGATAGCTACACGGCAACACTAAACTTATAATAAAACACCGTGGAACAATCACCAATACACTGTCAAGCTATACTGTAAAGATAGCTTCACGGCAAAGCACTATCTCGATTGCTTTCCGTTCACAAAACTCTCGCGTAGCTTAGCAGCTATTCTCACAATAATCACAACGCTCACACTGCTTCACAATCTTCACAATCTCCTCAACTAACTACTCTCAGAAACGCAAGGGTTTATATAGCTTTTCTTTAAGTTCCACACGTTTCGAGAAATATCTCGACATGAAGTTATTCTAGAAGCTTCCCGATTAGACCATGGGATATCGCCGATTTGGTCGCCAAATGAGCGATAAAGTCGCCAATCTGGCAACCCTACCATACACTATTTTATGGCAACCCTAGTGCTATGCCGGAAAGCTTACATACAGGCGCAACCGCCGAATTTTTCGCAACAATATATTTACTGACAATTTATAGCGCCTTTTTCTTAACATTTTACACTATTAATTTAGAAGTCAAATAACAAAAATCAGCGTTATATTTGCAAATTTTAACAGGGCCAGTTTCGACGGTTTTAAGATAAGAATGGTTGAACAGGAGTTAAGCTACTGGCGCCATCTATTGATGAAACAAGAAAACTGAAATATAATTTGCTTAAAGGCTGGAGGTAAAGATGGATTGGAATTAGGGTCATTAACTAGAGTGGAAAGTTTTTTTTTTATGTAAAAGGCCTCTAGAAAATCTAATTCACCAACAGAAGATGTTTTTTGGATAATGTTGGCTGCAGAACAATGGAAAGTGTGATTTTCGCACCAATAATGCTGGGCAAGAGAGGACTTCTGTGTTTTCTTTTTCCTAACTTATGCCTCATGGTCCTTAATGCGAAACTTTAAGGTTCTTATAGTTTGACCAATGTAAATTAAACCACACTGGCAAGGAATGTTATAAATACCCAGGTATTCATATCCGGAATGGGGTCCTTAAGTATGGAAGTCGGAATTTTATTGATAGATGAATAAACGACCCGAAAGTTCAATTTCTGTAAAATGCGTGCAGTTTTGTAATTAATTGATGGAAAGAAAACGATCACAACAGAATTCGTATAATCTTCAAAACAAGAATGTGCCTCTTTCGATGTGTTGAGATGAAAATTGTTTAACTGCTTGATTGTTGTTTGACTTCTAAATTAATATTTATTCGGCGTGTTATTTTATCTTAATTTTATACTACGCTGAAAATCGATAATAAAAAAATTAAGTTTATGGTTTTCTCGTTGATTAAAAATGAAAACAAAAAAAAAGTAAAATGATTTTAAAAGTCGAAGTTATTGGTGTGTCAAAATACTTTTGTTTAGGTTACAAAATAATGTTGCACAGGAAAATTTATAATTGGCTTAGTTTGATTAATAATAGGAAAACAAATATGTGTTAATTGGCTAACGGTAAAAATACCTTCGTGGAGGAATATCTATAGTAATTTCCTCGGACTCACGTTACACGTGCAAAAAAACATCGCAAACATATACCTAACAGTGTGAACCCAAACGACTTACCAGCCTTAGTGTTTCTACCTACTCGGCCAGTGGCGGAATTGAAATTTTATGAATTATTCTTTTGATATGTACGTAAATTACTTATTAATTAAGTCCATTACTTATTATAATAAAGTACTCGTATATCTTCTTTTAAAATTGCATTTATAACCATTAAAATAAAATTTGAAGGCTTTCCTACAGAGTAAAAAATAATAAACAGTCATGTTATACTTCCATGAGAAATTTGTGTTTGAAGAAAGAAACAGTTTTTATAGAATCACAGTTTTTTTATAGAAAGTAGACGAGAAAAACGAGCTTGAAAATTAAACCTGTGAGGATTAGGAGAACTTCTATTGGCAACAGAATGAAGAAAGATGAGGATAACGAAGTTGCTAGGAGTAATCTTCACGAAAATCATTTAATAAAGTCATTGGAAGACTTTTTGAAAGCTTTTTCTTTTGTCAATAATAGACGGAAAGCTTTTGTCAACATAGCTTATCAAGAGCAATAAAGTTTTTTTTCCAATGATTATATTTATTTGGTATAATTTTTATTTATTTTTATTTGTACACTTTTTGACTTTGTTTCGTTAGTTTTAGAAAGGAAAGTTATTTTGTTTAAAGCTCCTACTTACCAGCCTTTCCGCTTGTTTGTCAAGCATGTGAAGTTTTAGATAAACTAACAAAGTTTTATTTTAATTTAACTTTTTCTATCTCTTTTCATTTCAACTTCCCGTTAGAATAAGCGCGCGTTTCAACTTTATGCTAATTTGAAGTGGAGCCAAGTACTATTTAAAAGAAAGGTAGAAACCTTTCAGTGTGAGAGAGCTTTTAGTCTCAGACCACGGTTACTCTATTCGACGTTCGCCTGACTAGCTAGCATTTGAATTCTAAGCCATAGCGCTTTTGCGTGATTGCTTATTGAAGTAATTCCAAGTGCGTCAGTATTAGTTAAATCTTGTTACGCACCATTTAGTTTAGAGGCCCACACGAACTTGCTTTAAATTAAAACATATTTTTTAACCTCGCGTTATAGCTCTGCGAGCAACGACTAATTTAATTTCTATTTAGCTATAGTTTAAAATTATTTGATTGTTCATTTTAGACCCAAGTGCGGTCTCTACTTTCTGTATCCCTCCCGAATTGGGAAGTGGTTGTAAATAATTGTGATTTACGTAATAAAAGAGGATTTTAAATTCCTTTCAAGTGCACTTCTTATACCACTTAATCACAATATTCTACCACAGAACATAGCTGCATTCAGCTCCCTGTTCAAGATCAAGATTTAGTTACGTTCACGAAGATGTTTGCCAAGAATATGCACCCGAACACTCAGTTCTGACAAGCATACCTATCTTTTTCGTTAAAAACCAAGATTTTCTCCTCTAATTTTTGTTGTGCAAAGATACTTTTCTTTATGAATTAGGAAGTCATTTGCTAAACTCATTCGCTTTCGTTTTATTCCAATAGTGTATTATAATACTGCTGGTACTGTTCATCGCTGTTGGAATCAATATGGCTATCAAAATTATGTATCGTTAGCGTTAGAATAGCAAGAGTATTTCATTATGCAAATCTGTAAAAACTGTAAAATATATCACTTATAAAATATTGTTATGAATTTTATATTTACTTGACTATTTATTTAGAATTGTAATTAAAATTGCTTTATTTTCCCGTGCAACGCAGACGATTTTTGAAGAGAAAGCTACGTCGGAAAAATAAAAATAAAAGTAATTTTTACTTTAATATTTAATAAATAAATATCTCGTAATTACTGTTGCCATCCAGAAAAATCTAGAAAAATCGAGATTGCTCTAGTGATAATTAAAAAGCTTATAAAAGCCGAATTGAAACACCTCATCTCAGTTGTAGTTGTCGTTGTAACGGTGTAAAGCGAACTGCTGTTTGTTGACTTTATGCTGTAGCGATTTCGCTGTGAGATAGAATTAGTTTATCTGCTTTGAATTGAGTTTTGCTAAACGTTTGAGATATTGTGATATTGTGCGACTATCTCTGAAGAAATATTTCAGAATTTTGATTTATTTCTTGTGGAAAGAATAAATTTTTGTTAACTTTTTAACGACTTGCGCATTCAATCCATAACGAACCCGTACGCACACAACAATATATTTTCTCATCTAACGCTCTTGCTAGTGAATCACTAAAGCTCTTATTTATCAATTTATTAACAGTAAGATTGTAAATACATAATAAGCTAAAATATAATAATAATAATAATAATAGGTTGGGAAAGAGATAAAACCAGTTTCCGAATGCGGTTAGAAATTTCTTAACAATTTCTACTTTTCATATCTCGTGTATGCAAAGAACGTCTTTCTATATAAATAATATAGCCTATTTAATAAAAATAAAAATTTACGAATTTGCCATTATAATGAAACTTGGTCAGTATATTTATACAAAATAAACAATGACCGTAAAATATTTCAAATTGAGTGCAGCTATGAACAAAGCATAAGTTTTAATCCAACAAAAAGTTTTCTACCAAAATTATGTTTGTTTATGGTAATTAAAAAAATATACTGGGCTCAAAAACGAATTACGTACGATTGTAACAGAACTACGCAAATTCTGGTATCTGTAGTAGCAAAATACAAATTCTTTTTCTCTAAGACTTAGTTCTAGGATGCGGAGGGGGTGCAGGCGTTATTACCGCGTAACATGGTCCAAGGGCTCTCAAACGTTTTACTTTTGTACGGCATAAATAAAAAAATCTGACGTGTACACCACATCAGCATACTTTTGGTCAGGCCGATTGCAACAGAGATAGGAGGTACACATCTACATGTTATAGCTGTGCTATACACAAAATTTCAACGTTCTGAGGCTACTCGTTTCTGAGTTATGCGAGATAGATACACAAATACATGCGTAAGTACGTACAGATCCACGTAAAGAATCTCTTCTGAATCCATTTTAAATCAGTTTTATAATTCGTTTGGGGGGGGAAGAGTCTTTTATTGTGTTCTTATGTACAGATGTCCCGCAAATACATCGTTAAGTTGCATTCGATAGCGATCAAAATGGATATTTTCGTTGAAATATGATATCCGAAATTTTTCGCGATTACAATACTTCCTTTTTACTTCGTACAAGGAAGTAATAAAAAATGTATTTACCAGCAAGTATCAATGTACGTCCCAAAAGGGATATATTTTGCATTCATTTAGAAATTTTGTAATAAAATATACCACCAAAAAGATTATAAAGTACTATTCATGGTATGTGGTATATGTACCACAGATTGGAAATGCTCGTAATGCCATCTGTATTTGGAAACAAGAACCATTTATCGTCGGAGAACGCTGTTTATTTTTTTTTTTTTTTTTTTTTTTTTTTTTTTTTGGATATATCATTCGTGATGTTCGCCAGTACATGCCACCAGTGAAAATCGAGATCCATTTGTACTCTGCTAGTTCCCAGGGCCAAAATCGTACATTCTGGGGCCTAGAATGAAGCCTCAAAGGATTAAAAAATTGAAATTATGTGACCCCAAAATGCTGAGAAAATTAAAATTTAGGTATTATGTAAGCATAGTGAAATCTATAGAAATCCTATTTTATATTTATCAGTTATAATAATGATTTATCTGTTAATAAGCACAAATATATTTATAAATTACAATAAATCTTAAATTTATTTATACTTTTCTTCTCAAAGCTAAAGCATCAATTTTTAATTCGAATGTATCACTTAAAAAATAATGTAATAAAAAAAAAAAGATAAAATGTGGGTGGCTTTCTGTTCGCGTGCAATGTGGAGGAGGAGAACGAGTAATAAAGGCAAAAAGCCACTCGTTTAGCTAGATTTAAAGAAAACACAAAACGTATTTCAGAGTGAAAAATAAAACTTTCTTTCTAAATTACTAATATTTTAAATTTGCGTAGGAAAAGAGCACATTTCACAAAGGAGTAAAAGTTAAAAACACTTTTACATAATGAATGGAAATTCATTCTTTGAGTATTTCAAGTTGACCTTCAAGTATTAGAATAAATTACAGATTTAAATTATTCATTTGGAAAAAGGCATGTAAGCCACTATTAAATTGTGACTTTCATAAATGATTAAATAGCTTTGTTGTTTTATTTTCGTTCCAACATTATCGAAATTAATTGGCTTTTTTCAAATAAAACCGTAAGTGGAATGAAAGAAAATGTTTAACTTTTATTTCTGACTTACATGTTGTTTGGTAAAATTATTTTAAATTTATTGTCATCATTAATTACGACTCCATTAAAAATGTATACTTAATTTTGGACTATCACTGGCATGAAAATCAGATGGGAATGTAATAAATACATATAGATATTGCATCTCTCCTACAACAATCTCTATACTAATATATAATAATCTCAAGGCACATACTAGAATATTGGAAATCCTCAACATATTTCATGATTTTTTAAAGATATTTCTTATCTATTCCCCATCATTATTTACAAGGTTACATTATTAAGAATTACCTCTCTTTTGTTCTGTCATTATGAGGTACTTTTTTTTAACAAATGAATTATCCCCATTTTTAACATTTTGTAATAAATGAACTTGTTTACGAGATATTTTGTTCTAAATTATCTACATTTGAAACTTATTTGTATGTATTATCTAAGCACACATATATCAAAAAATAGCGGTGATAAAGTTTTCGAAACAATGCCTGTTTACATTTACTGTTATAAAATTTAAGTTATGCAACCAAGATATTTGTCATCTGCCCAACTCTACAAAGATTAATCTTGCACGAGATATAAAACTTCTAATCTATCTTCCATTAATCTTTGGTTTTTAGCCAGATCATAAAATGTTGCCATTCGGCAAGATATAAAATCTTTGATTTCTTTTCCATATTTTAACACTAAACCCTTAAACCTACAAATTATATTAAAGCAATAAATAGTTGGAATCATTTAAAGCTTTAATTTATTTTTAATAACAGATGTAAATGCTGTCAAATAATCAGCCGATAATTCTTATAAATATTTACATTATTTCAAATAATAAAATGTAATTTTGATGCCATCAGTTACACGTCCAGGTGTAAAATAACTTCTTGGGGGAATGATTTACTAATCTAATTGATGTAATTAACAATTTACAATAAACCTAACTCATAATTTTGTTAATATTTCTTTTTTTATGTAATTAATAAAAGACTTTTTAACGGATTTTAAGTCCTAGAAATACTAAGAAGAGGAAATCTCCGTATTTAATAAAATACAATGTTTCATGAAAATCACTAATGAAACACTACTCATTGGTAAGCCTCGATATACAACAAACAAGCTATTGGAAATGAAAGTTTGCTTTTTGATTTTCGACAGGCTTTTTGATTTGGCAATCTCATTTCAAAACAGCATCCAATAGATGGTTATTCTTCTCTATCTCCGTAAGAACTTGGACAAATTAGAAGTTAAGTAATGACGACTTTTACCATGTTATCACTTATTCCTCAATTTTTCTAATCCCCATATAAAAATATTTTAACAAGAAAAAGAAAAATATCGGACTTGTAAAAGAATCCGGAAAATTTTTTAAAGTTACCATGTAGAGTTTCCTTTATTTTGCATAACAAATTATTATAAGTTTGATACCTTTCCTGAGCTCCTCAACTTCCCTCGCATTTCCTCGCCAGGATACTAATTTAAAGTTAACTGAAGTGAATATTTAAACTGGTGAATCTCTGAGTTTTTTCAGAGCGTGTTTTCGTTAGCCAGCGCACGTTTCGTTGCTATCTAGCTGTCATTGTGTTACGCCCCTTAGCCATTTCTAATACAGTAAATATACGTGCTAATACAGTACTATTCTAATTAGACTTTGAATTTATTTATATTCTATGTTTAAGTTTCACCGCAAGTTGAAGGTGTTATTGTAAAGCACGAAGATCGTGCCTTTCTGTTATTAGTTGGACTTATTAATAAAGGGTTATTTTCAACCTTCTTCTGTGTTGGTATCATTTCACACTTGTGCGAGAATTTGCCAGGTTCTTTGCAGGATCTACCTAGTTTATGTGTGATAGAAGAGACAGATCTTACAGCCAAACGCTCACAGAAATCAAAAAGAAGAATGTTACTTTTGACGATGCATCGGCGAATGCCGGTTAACAAACAAATGTTGTAAAATATACTAATTCTTGTAGTGAAACATTTAAAAATGAGCTCTGTTTTTAATAACTTGGTGAAAATTCAAAAGATTATAAATATTATGACAAATGAAAATGGACATAAGTTATAAATATTGACTGTTTCTTCAGCGGAGGAGTTAACAATTTTTCAGCTTTTTGAAAAATTGTCTGACAAAAATAAATTTACTGCTAGACTGGCAACAAAATTTTATATAACATAGAAAATTCTTACGAATTTTATTAATTACTCGCTTAAAATCCCGATTATTACCATTTTATTTAATCGTCATAACTGTTTACACATATATCGAATTCATATTCAAAGAAGTTTTGTCTATGCATAATTAAATTTCAGTTAAGGGTTTAATTGCAACTTTAGTCCTAAGATCTGGAAAGTGTTGCCATTGTACAAAATGCAAAGTCCTTAACTTATCTTCCATGATGTTTGATCGCTAGCAAGACTCCACATTAATGTATCTGACGAGACTTATAAGATTAGTGATAATTCTTCCAAATTTTAACTGTAGTTGCTATAAATTGGGCAATTTACGATTCTACTCTTTGACTGATCTTTAAACGTTGATTCTGCAAACAACTAACCGATAGACTAGAAGACGCATAGGCTAGATGTATAGAAGGATAGTCACCTGAGAACTCACAAGTCCCAGATTGTCCCAAAGAAGAAGAAACTTTACTATCTATTGCTTTACTTTCACATCTCTATGTGGGCTGTATCTTCTTAAATGCTCGCTGATATTTACAAACTTCTTAACACAATTGAGGAAAAAAAGGAGAAGCTGCAGGTGAAATCGCATACTAATACGTTAGGAGGTGCGTTTACGTTATTTTAAACTTTTCGAGCACAAATGCTTCACTGATTTTGTTAAAGAATTCATTTCAGAATCTATAGTGTAAAAATAATACGTGATAATTCGGTTGACTCGAAGAGCACTGGAAAATCTCGTTAAACGGGGAGAGTGGACCAATCGGTGCTTCAAGCTCCTGTTGGTTCAAACATTGCTGGATAATCACATAAATGAATATTCGTGGCTATATGAAACCTATTCATACGAAATAAGTACTATGTGTATTAAATAACAACCTATTCAGATTGTTGCACAAAAAATTTTTATTTTTAAGAAAACTTAAATTCATTCATTAATTCCTATTACGTAATTCATACAGTTCGCAATTCGCTGAACTGCGCAATCCAGGAAACATCGAGTTTAGAATTTTTAGTTTTCACACTTAAAATCTTGTATTTTAGCTACTACATCTGCAGGCACATTATTTCGAAGCTTTAAAATATCTCCTAATATTAAGTTTGTTAGTAGAGTTTCAATCAATTTTAATTTATAGATATATTAAAAATAGTGTGCACATACCTAAGAGTACAAAACACTGGATTAAAAGTCATGTGCATGCGGAGATATACCAAGTTTCATATACCAGCTGGACACACTAGTTTAAAAGGAGAAGATTGTTACACCATCGTCCAACTAAAGTATCCGAAACTAAGTGCACACTTCTGTTCGGCAAATGTAAGAATGTAAAACAAAATATATACAAAATATATTTACGCGTGCTAACTACTTTTCATACAGGCAACACAATTTTCATCCATTTGTGAAACCAGTTAAAATATACTTTTCAGCAAAGTCCGTTTTTTCCGGGCATTCGGATCATCAAGGCTTTTATTTTCTTCAGTTGTCAACTTTGGGACTTCGTATATGAATTCGGCACATAAATATAGCGTTTATTAGTGTCATTTAAAACTGAAGACCAACAACGTGTGGCCGATGTTCTACATGCTAAAGCAAGATCTCTTATTGAATTTTTAACACAATTCATTAGTGCATATAAAAGTCCATGTGGAGGGTCTAACGCTTTAAAACATCCAGAAAAGATACTCCATTTAACGGTGTAAAATAAAATTGGTCCCGTGATGGAAGAAATGTTTAAGAAATTTTGCAAGTCTATGACCCATTTCTTGTTAGAATAAAGAGTGTTATTTCTTGTTCGCTTGGTTTTTCCATTGATTCCGTCAATGACCTCAATTCATATTTTTCCTTCTGAACCTTTCTGAAATCTATGTTATTCCAAGGCTTAGGCTATGATGATACAGTCGGTTTTAACTCGCTTGACCACTGAAACTGTATATTTTTGTCTTGTTTGAAGCAATCTCCTGGTTCAACCAAGTTTCCCTTGATTCTATAATTTTCTGTACTAGATCTTCTGAAAGTGAATGAGAAGAATATGTGTATTATTAGCCTTTCATGGAGCATTCTTTTAGTCGCTGTACCCATTTGCTTAATTGAGCCTTTTATTTTTTTAAACCAAGTATTCTTTTTGATGAGGCACGGACAATGCACATCAGTAATTTGCGGCCGGAAAAGGACTGGTGTAAATATTTTACCGCCTTCATTTTAGACAATAGCTCTTTTCTGGTACTGCTGCATTTTTTCCCTTCCGCTACCGACAGGCTGTTATAAAAATATGCAATAATATGTTTATGACCGCCAGTTTCTCACAAACAAATGTAAAACTGTTCCCAATGCTTTCATTTCTTGCATTTGTATAAGTTATGTCAGAAAATAGCTAAGACACGTGTTTTCATTGTGTATCTGTTTTGTTTAATTTGAGATTAGCCAAAACAGTACAGTTTTCGTTAAATTTTGGTACTTCTTCATAGCTGTCTCAGTAATATCCAATCAATTTTTGCAATTTCTAGAATTCCTTTACATCCACTGGAATTTCTCAGCAAGAATAGACTTTTAAAAATATATTTTGGGAAGAAACCATTTCTTTTCAGGTAAAACATATTTAGGAAAGTGGATTTCTTTTATATTCTTCGAGAGAATGGTTTTTACTAAAATTCCGTCTCTTCATATGTCTGTTATATTTCGTAGATAATCCATTCACCAGTCGGACAGAAAACTCATATATTTCCCTCAAAAATTCTCTAAAACTCAATTTACGTGAAATCTACTTGTAGAAGCATCAAATCAAATTTCAAATACTGAGATAGTTCGGAGTTTTCTTTTCAGTGCTGTTTTCTAACTAGAGCAGGATGTTTACATCAAATGAAATATCAATATGAATCAGTCAGCTGTTAAAAGTTTTAAAATAAGACATCGAATTTGTAAGAAGCATTTTAATAATAGATTGCTTCTGTAAAATAAAATGTAGTCATTTTTTACTTTCCGTAAAAGAAATATAACAATAAATCAAATATATATTTATGACATTTAGTTAAATGTATAATATTTCATCCTTTCCATACTCCGAATTCAAGTACATAGCGCTACTGCATTAAAAGGACAGAACGAATGAATTAAAATGAACTGAAATTTCTCATCGAAAGCGGCAAATTCAAAGTTTGGTGCTTCTCTCTAAATTTTCTCTCAAATGTCTTCTTACACACCGGACACACTAGATTTCTTACAAACTAGTGGAAAGTAATCAAACGAAGCTCTGGATCCTCCCACCGATACTTTCCATGAAATCTCAAATCCTCAAAACAACGCCTATACTGTGTATCATTACAAGGTCCCTAGAGAAAGAGCATTTCTGGCTCGTGGCATGAATGTGGTAAGACAATAACTAGAAGAATGACCGTATGTACTACGCCAGCAAGTAGTGCTGTGGAGTAATAATTATGTTCATACGATTAGCTAAATGGCATCTGACCACATTATGGAACAATTATTACTTACGAAGTGACGTAGAATTACCTAATGGGCAGCAAGATTACGATGTGCATTCAGAAGCCCTTTATGGGAGTCGTTTATTATGCCTGAGTAACAAAAACCCTTAATAGGAATTGCAAAAAATACAAGACAACATCAAACAAATTTTCTAGGCTTTTAAAGTAGGTTGTACAATTAAAATAGAGGAGAACTAATTCGTCAGTATATGTGCATCTAGTTTCAAAAAACGCGTAAGGCAATGTCATAGAGGCACATGTTATAAGGCATAGCATGCGAGACTTCCTTCACAACTGCGAGACAAGTTCTAAGAAGATCTAATCTGCTAGCTAAATCTGCACATGCGTTGATATGTCTACAGCTTTCCCGCCCTGTTTTAATGCTTAATAGGTTTCGCGCGTTCGCTCTGATAGGTCGATTCTTATACCAAGTCGGGATAAAGATGAAAACTTCGAGTTTTATGCCAAAACCCCTAAACCAGTTTCATTGAAGTAGTTAAGTTTGGTTACCTGGCAACGAAGCTCGGCTTGATCCACTTATGACACTTATACCACAGTCTAAGCGGAGTCTTAAGGCCCATCATCACCAGCTGACCAAACTGCTCAGTGACAGAATAAAGTCTTTGCCTGCTGACAATATTTTCTACAAGTAGGGCGATTTTGTTGTGAAATTGCTCTGAACTACTAACGCCATCAGAGAAATCAAAGCAGATAACGTGATCTGTATCCAATAGGAAACGTCTATCGGTTTCACAGCAAACATAATAATTTTCAAAGTTCTAAATACCGTTATTTTTCGCAGCTAAATTTAAAAAATACTCCATAATAATAATAAAGGTAGCAATAATAAACAGGAGACTTAATAACAGACAAAAAACTAACAGTGATTAAAAATAAATACAAATTTTAAATTAAAAACCACGAATTTAATGAAATGGGAAACCAATGCACTTAATTTTATAATAAAATATAAAGGTAATGTAATGTAGTTATATATATATATATATAACTTAAACTATTGTAACTGGAAAATATTTATTAAGTAAATAAAATCATTTACCAAGTAAATAATAATTTATTTGCTTGGATGAATATTTTCCAATTGCAAAGGTTTTTACATTTTCCAGTATAGCAATTTCTTTTTAATGTGAAAAAGGAATTTTTTCAAAAATTAAAGTTTCAATCTAAGCTGCTTAAAAGCTACATTTTATTATTTTCTATAATTTAAAATCCTAATTTTAATTAATTTATTAAATATTAAATTTGTTTGTATAAAAACAAATCTGATGTCCACGCCACATAACCTCCTTGTACGGATCTGCATTTTTCAATTTTTCTTCTATTACATTAAAACTTATTGGATTGAATTAAATCTAGTTCATCTATAGCGCATAAACCACAATAGAATAAATACACTCTCTAAAATTCACTATTTTTGTTCAGCGGCGCGCTGGCGCAAGGTTTACTTAACAGCGTTACATCTCATTCATTTTATAACTCAGAATTCGTAAAAATTATGTATGTAATCAGAAGAATTATCTAATCGTCGCCACATGTTCTATTCAAATACTATAGTAAATCTAAAACGACGTATAAAAGAAATTAAATTAACAAAAGAAAAAGAAAGGAAACAAAAGATCTGAAAGGTTTCAGATTTTAAATTACGTCCACAGGTGCGTTTTCTTAACATGGTGTGTGTTACCCATATTTATTAGACATCATGCTCTTCGCACGTAAACCATAAAATTCAATTCAAGAACAATATCGCAAAATAATTTTAAAATGAACATATATTTTCCGATACACAGTCTCACGGGCTGGAGATAAAAATGTTTTTTCTGTACAACTTTGCTATTGCTTGCTTTGAAATCCTTGAATTTTTTAATCAATAATTCGTTAAAGTTTTACAAAATATGAAATCGATAATAAAGCAAATTCCAAATTTCATATTCGGGCCTCCAGATGCCCATATTTGCAGTAGTATTACGTCATTCAAAATTTGATGACTCCAGGTAACGTTATTTCTTCACAGTGCAAGAAACATACATACATTTATTTTTTCATTTCAGATTTTTCGTTGTTTAATTTCTTTAAATATAATACAGGGCGATAATATTTGGTGGCAACAATTTGAAGTGAAACAACGCTTTTAGCGAATCAATGCAAAATGCCAAACCGAAATTAATAGTCCTTCTGGGCATATTACCCCCTTTAAACTAGAAAAAAAACTTCTGTTACATAGAGTATTCAAGTTATACGTACACATTTTAGCACTGCACATGCACACTTCGGAACGAACTTGCTTGCTTTTGCCTAACACTAACTTTTTTAATAGAAAACAAATCATTAATCATGTCTTAAAAGGACAGTAGCTAACGATGAATGGCTTCGAGCTGTACCTAAATTGCTGATCGACAGAGTTTTAAGGTTGCCAGCCCACTCTTTCTAAATAATACTATTTGCACTCTTTACTTCAACCTCATCTAATATGCATTTTTTTGAAAACAACGAAAATAATGAAAAGGAATTCACATAAATATAATTGTTTAAGTAAAAAAAATTTCAAAGAAACATCTTGGTTGGCTTATTTTGGAGTATGGACTAATCAAATATTTTCTGACTGTGGTGTTCAGATGTATATAATAATATAACATTAGCGATAGGTGATAAAATAAATTGGCCATCACAACTGTATATAACAAAAACTTAAAGTCTGTGGATTTCTGAATGTGTTAATTTTACGAGAAACACTATCTAACTTGATGCCATGTAACAACACGCATCATCAACCCCATTACGTATTACATTACTCTCTCAAATTAAACTGTCTGAATTAAAACGAAATGGTTGGTTACTTATTCTTACCCTTTCTTGACACAAGTGATTTCTAAGAACACATATCATATTACTTTCATCGCTATATCCTCTACTCCAACGTTACCTTCCACAAACCATATACGGGAATTTACAGCTTGGAAAAGAAGATTTGCAAGTAACAAAAAGGCTCTTAATAGGACTTTAAAATAGTTAATACAAATATGTAAAGGAGCATTTCAATGAATTATACATTCGGAATTTATGCATTCTAGTTCCAATTTTCATCAAAGATTAAGTCTAAATTCAGTAAGCTTAATTTAAATGAAAATATTATTTTTTTTCGTATACTTAATTCATTTTTCTTTACATTTTGGCGATAGGCCGTTGAGCTTTTTAATAGATCAGCAATTTCGCCGACAGTTCAGCAAGAATAATGTATATAGTGTTTCCACTTGAAATTCTCCTCAGCAATAATAAGTTTAAATTTAGAAAACTCGACCAGACATTATATAGCTCACATTCCAAACAGAGAGAAGGAAACAAACTATTAATGATGTCAATTGTTGGTTAGTACTGCAGATATTAAAACAAAACTTAATACTATATTTTGAATCGTTCTATAGCTATTTTAAATCTGACTAAACAGCAAGTGTATGCTGTTCAATATCCGTTGAGAGAGTTGAACAATGAGCAACGCCCTCGCTGGGACTCGAACTTCGGATCTCTCGAAAACGCGTCGAGTGAGCTGGCCATTACATCACGAAGGCATTCTAAGACGGCGGGAGAAATACCTTATGTACTCCACCTTTTAAAGGGCGCTAGGGATTATGGACCTTAGTCGCCAAATCCTGGTGGTGAAGAATCATCATTCACCTTCTTTCAGCTCGAGCGTCAATGTAAAGACATTAGGTTATTTTGATGCAGGAGAACTGAAAAATGAGCAATGCCCTCGCCGAGACTCGAACCTCGGACCTCTCAAATACGCGCCGAGTGTGCTGGCCATTACACCACGAAGGCACGCTAAGAAGGCGGAAGCAATACCTTATAATAGGTTCCGTAGAATTTTCTTCTAATCTAGAGTAATTAAACTGTGCTCTTTATAGACTGATCTTATCTCTGAGTCTATTTAAAATCATAAACAAGCACTGCTTAGAGTTCCATTCATTATCAGAGCTAAGTCCAACAATTTTGCATAGACATGTTATCTACTATTTTGAATTTTGGATTATTCATACTTCAGTCATTTAAAATATAATTTGATAATTTAAAGCACTGATTATTTAAATATTTCCCAAAACACTATTTATGCTTACATCAATAAGCAAGGATACATACGATTTCTGTATGTAGTATTAATAAGGAATGCATAAAGGACGTAATCTACATTTGTTATTCAAATTAAAACTAACTGGTACATCACAAAATGACATAATCCGAAATCCTTTTTCAGAAACATTTCGTTATTGCCCTGTTATTCAGAAAGTTACTGCTGTTTTGTTCTAGTTTGCTTATTCGAGTGCAAAACTAAAAATGAGATATACTGAACTAATTAGAGTTAAGAAGATCATAATTTAGTTATGGGAACAAGGAACGCAATCTCTTAATAAAAGTTCCACGGAGAATAGTTTTTTAAATTTCTTTCCCTTCATTAGATGGTATCTGTGTGCTGGAGTATTTATTCGGCTCTCCCAAAATTAATTAGACTCCAATTTATATATATATATATATATAAACTGTGTTATTTCCACTTAACAACCATTTGTTTAATTAAAAAAATAAATACAGTTCTTAGCCTTTGCAATTTCATCAGAAAGCAAACAAAGAAAACAAAAGAATAAAAATAATATTTTCCCACAAGTGTCTTTTGGCTTGGAATTCATTTAAATGATACGTTTATTAAATTCCTATTCTCATAACAAATAGTCACTTAAAAAATCTGTTTTTCGAAACAACAAATGGAATGAAAATTTTTAATTAGTATTTACATTTAGGCATTTGCTTAAACAACATTTACCACATCGCACTTAATTAAAACTATTTTTAATAATTATCTTATTTTTCTGTCTTTGAAAGAAGCTAGTCATGACTATCACGAACTAGCATGACTTTGCACGAAGATAGTGAATAATAAATTTAAATCTGAAAATGGATGTGCAATGAATCTATGGCTGAAGGTATGAATATTGTTCCCTGTTTTACTATATTGGTATGTGCTACCAAATCATGCAGAGAACCATTTCCAAGAAAGTCTACATCGCGAACCTCCGAGATACTCGATTTAGTGCATACAGATATTTGTGGACCAATAGAACCTGTTAACTCCAGGTGGTGCGAGATAAATACTAACAGTAACTTATTATTATAGTAGATACGCTACAGTTTACCTTCTGAAGCATAAAGAAGAAATTAAACAAAGTATGGCACACTTCATCAAACAAGTATTAACACATATTAATTTAGAAGTCAAACAACAAAAATCAGCGTTATATTTTCAAATTTTCGCAGGACTAGTTTCCATGGTTTTACCAAACCACCATCCTCAGCTGCAAAAGCCTAAATGAACGAGATAAGGTATAATGATTAGATAAGATAAGAAAGCCTGGACAGGAGACAAGCTACTGGCGTCATATGTTGATGAAACCAGAACTAAAACATAATTTCTTTAAAGGCTGAAGCCAAAGATAGATTGGAATTAGGGTCGTTAACTAGAACAGAGAGATTTTTTTCAAACTGAAATGCCTCTAGAAAATCCAGTTCACTAATGGAAGATGTTTTTTGAATAATTTCGGCAGCAGAAAAATTGAAAGTGTGATTTTCGGACCAACAATGTTGGGCAATAGAAGACTTCTGTGTTTCCTTTTTTCTAACATATGCCTCATGTTCCTTAACGCGAAATTTTAAGGCTCTCTTAGTTTGGCCAATGTAAATTAAACCACACTGGCAAGGAATCCTGTAAATACCCCAGAAAGTCATATCCGGAATGGGGTCCTTGAGTATGGAACTCCGAATTTTACTGATGGAAGAATAAACGACGCGAAAGTTAAATTTCTGTAAAATACGTGCAACTTTATAGCTAATTGGTGGAAAGAAGGAAATGACAACAGAATTTTTATAATCTCCTAAAACAAGAGTCTGCCGTTTGGTGTGTTGAGATGAGTATTTTTTAAATCCTTGATTAATAATGTTGGGTGAAAAGCCCATGTAAATAGCTATTGCTTTTAAATAATTTAGCTCTTAATCGAATGATAGTTTGAAGGAGCAAACTTGAACAGCACGGAAAACATAGGAATAAAATAAAGCTAACTTTTGTTTAGTCGGATGACATGATTTGAAGCGTGGTGGAAGGCAAGCCGATGAAGGTTTACGGTAAACCGTAGTACTGAAGTTGGATGTGTTACGTGTGACCAGAATGTCGAGAAACGGAAGAGAATTGCAAGTCTCAAGTTCAAAAGTGAACTGAATAGCAGGATCAATGGAATTCATTATTGAAAGAACTTTATTTAAATCATCTTTATTACCTTCAAACAGGGTAAAAGTATTGTCTACGCAGCGGAACCATACCGGGAAGTTTAAAGTTTCAACAATTTTGATTCATAATAATGCATCTAGATATCAGCCAGTATGGGACTGAGGAGGCTTCCCATGGCTAATCGCTCAGTTTGCTTGTAATATTTATTTTTAAAAACAAAATGCGTTTGTATATCTACATGCATTATTATGAATCAAAATTGTGTCAAACTTTAAACTTCCCTGCTTTCTCTTGCCATTTTCTGGCAACCCTAAGCCCGCTTTGCGGGGAAGCTATCTTAACGCAGCTGGGCATTTCGTAAGAGTATGTATGTTTCTCGCACTGTGAGAAAGCAACGGTATCTAGAGACATCAATTTTGAATAACGTAGTTCTCTAATATAGGCGTCTGAAAGCCCAAATTTGGAATTTGTTTAATTATCTAGTTCATATTTGTAAAACTTTAACTAATTTTTGATTAACAAATTCAAAGATTTCAAAGTGTTCCAATAAGATTAACATCGCCTGCATCTTTAATCACGGATATTTTATGCGCAAAGTTTCTTTACATTTGTTACTGGTATTATGTTGATAGTGTAGGAACGCAAGGACGTTATAATAGGTCAACGCAAGGACGTTATAATAGGTCTGTATCAGTTTCCAAATCCCGTTTTCAACATGCGTGAAAAAACTTCCCTTTTGGTGTTGCATAAATTCTGAAACCTCTCAGGCCTTTTTTTTCCTAAAAGGGATGCTAATAATTTAAACATGAAATTAATGAGACTGGCTAGCCTTTTAACTATTTTCTTTTCTATTAGCGTTTCGTCCAAAACTTATGTTTGTTTTGGATGCAAATTTTTAACTACTGCGAGCTCTGTCTATGCCTGAATTTTAGGCAAGAATGAAAAACAAGTTATAAATTGAATGCAGTTTTTACTGCTGGATATGGACATTTGGCGTTAAAGAAAAATACATTTTATAAATTAAATGATATTATTTACTCATATTTATTTCGCTGTATTAATTGTAAAAGTATGCGAATCGGATGGGGGGGGGTGTTAATATCTAGAAAGTAGCCAAAACCAGACAAATTTGTAATCCTGTAATGTATTCTGCCTTTTGTATTTTAAAGATTTTCGAAAAATAAAAGAAGTCATCAACAAAATTTTGTAGTGCCTAATTTCCCGTTTCTGTTTTTCACAAAAGACATTGTTGTTAATAATTAAGTAATTCTATCCTGTTCAATCTTATTTCCTGTAATCCAGGTTACAAATCACGAATGAAATTCCTAATTACACTGAGTCTATATTATCCTTAGACAGACCAAATGGCTCTTATAATCTCTTCCCTTTTGTAAAGTGTAATGTGTTCTGCCCTAAAGTCCATCAAGTTTTTTCTTCAAATCTCTCGAGATTCAGAAGATTAAAGTAAATTACTCTAAGTTTATCACCGCCAATACTTCCCTCCTTACGCACTCTTATCTCGAAACTGAAGTACAAGAACAGGATATAGCTTATACAAAAAAAAAATCAAAGCCTTAAAACAAGTTAGTGATTTAGGATAGGGGGCTATACTCCAAGAAGCTCTGAATTTAATTCCTAAATCAAACGAAGCTATATTGCGCTTCTCAGAGATTAGGAATAAACATTTAGATGTATTAAAATCCTGTCTATAGCAATAACGCCTGATATTTTTCGTGGAATTCATGTTCATGCTTGTTTGCAGAAAAGTAATTGAAATTCCTTATTTACCTAGACTTAAACGTTTTCAATAATAGTGTTGCGAATTTTGTATTTAGTTACATATTTTAATTAGAATTATAACTAAAACTATTTCATTTGCCCATGCAATGCAGCGTGTGATAAATTTTAAGAGAAAGCTATTCGGAAGAAAGTAAAAATATAGGAGCACGTGCATTTAACATTGAATAAAAGTTTATCTCGGTAATTTATATTTAATCTGAAAAAATACAATTCACTACTATGTTAGCTGTAACCGTAATTCTACTCTTTTGGTTTAAAGAAATCTCGAGAAGCAAAGGAAATTACTAGAACTTTCTTGCGACCGATTGAAAGCTTTAAAAAGGCCGGAGAGAAACATCTCGCCTCAGTTGTTGTTTAGCTACTGTTTTTTTTTAAATTTTTTTTATTTATTTATTTATCTATTTATTTATTTATTTCTGAATTTATTTGCGAATTCGCGGTGAGATTGGTATAGCTTTTTCTTTGCATTGCATTGTATTTTAACGTTTTGAGTAGTTTAAAGTATAGCTACTGATTATATTGCCTGACTCAGTCATATTTTACGAATATCTCTGAGGAAAATTCCAGCGTTTTGTTATATTTGTTGCGATAAGAATAAGTTTTATTAACCTCTTATCGGACTTATGCATTCACTCTATTACGAACCCATCCATAGGCACGCAACAATTAATTTTTAATATATTTTGCACACAAAAATTTAGAAGTATTTGTTTTAGCAATTTTATCAGTATTTGAATGAGATGCGAGGAATAACATGCATCTGTAATTTAAAACATTTCAATTTTTATTACGGTTTTCACATTTTAGAAGAAAACAGTGTCTCATGGTCAAAGATGAGAAAACAGAAAATGAGAATTTATCGCAATGTATTTCGTACACATAAAATTTAGGGTGGGAAAAGGCAACTTATAAAAACACAAAATTTTAAATAATCATAATATTTCATAAATTTCAGAATTCAAGAAAACTGAAAGCCTACAATCTTTATGGTATACCATCCATTGCCCGACTCATGAAATGACAAAACTTTTTTAAGATGCACGGTGAAATTTGCTTTTAGCATTCTTTTAACTTTGGCTTTTCTCATCTATTACTTTATTCCTAACCATGGCCTTCATTTTTACAGAGCCAATTTGAGCTAAATTCATTTGCGAAATAAAGCATCGAAACTTAAATGTCGCCACTTGAAAAGGCATTTTTTATGCTTTCTTGTTTTGGATACAATAATTTTCATATATTTCTCCTCTCATATCTTCCTTTATTAACGGGCTGATTAAAGGCGCTTCTGAAAAATTAAGCAATAAAAATAGTTAAAGTTGACTAGCTTCAAATACTGAAATGACTAGCTTCTTAGGCAGTTTGACTCAATTATACCTTTTCCCACCTCTTCGTCTATGTGGATTTAAGTAGTATTTTCTTGAGTATCAGCTGCTTTGATATTCATATCAGCTGCATTCCGCTCATCATATTGCAATGAGTTTACATCCCTTTGCTTTGTTATTAGGTTTATTTCAGTGCGTGAGACACAAAAAAAAAATGCAGTGCTCTCTCCAAGATTCGAACTGCATACTTCCCGATTGCTAGCCGGACATGCTTCTAATTTCTTCACGAATGCACGGGGTAAGTTGGGAGAATATAAGTTGCAACTTGTTCTTTCACTCATTAAAGAAGAAAGAAAATGAAAAGTATGTTATTTAGTTGTTTAGCAATTAAGAGTATTTCTAAAAGGAAAGAATCTATTCAAACATGCTGGCTCAAAGATATCATAGGCTACGGTGCCACATATAAAACGGCCATTTGGTTTTTATGTTAAAAAAATATTGCTACCAAACAATTTAATTATTAAAACATTCAGAATCTAAAATATAAAATATTTGCCGCATTACTTTGCCACAGAATTAATCAATTACGTGGCCCGCCGTATTGTAGTAGTCAGTTTTGATGGAAATTATCTAAATTATAAAATTATATAGCTAGATAATTACTTTGGATAGAATAATTAATATAACTACGCTCTGACGGTGTAGCACCTTTAATCAGCCCGTTAATAAAGGAAGATATGAGAGGAGGTGATGACAGGTGGGATAAAACCTGCTAGACAATAAATAAGAATATGCAGAATATTTGGGTCATATCAAAATAGATTACAGCAAACTTAATATTTGAAACAATGACAAATCGCTCACTCTATTCTGTCACTACATTTTCGATCTGTGATTAGCACATACTGACGGACTTTTAAAACTGGAGTTAATAAAACGTTTTAACGATCATATTCATATTCAGCGTACCAAAATTCATAAGAATTAATTTCCTTCACTTCGACTAGCATTTCATTTTTACTGAAGATTATTAATTAAAGAACAGTCTGTATAATGTAGCGGAACTTTCAAAACTAGTCTAATAAACCGTTATATTAATTTTCAGCATGCCAAAATTAATAAAAATTGGTTGTCTTTATTTCGGTTATATTTTGTTGCTATTATGTGTATTTTGTTTTGCTGCTTTATTGTAGTAAATTATCAAAGTAGGAAAATGTCCTGAAAATATTTAATTCCCTATTCGTGAAGATTAAATTCCTACACCAATTCATTACGGTCCAAACGAATAATGCTTAATAAATTTTCCCTGGAAAGGTCGTTAGAAATAGCACAGAAGCAATGTGCGTTATCCGTCTACAGAATTTCCCAACTTTTCTCAGACATCTGAACTCACTATTCGAAACCTCCTCAGAGCCTAATGTTGATTAATTCTAGTCAACTTTCCATTACCTTGATGAAGCACAACGGAATTCTTCCGTCGTCTATTCCGTACAGCTATCTCTTACAGACAGATCACCAACACAAGGACGGTGTTATCCTGGATTCCCTGGGGAAAGGCCAGCATGAAAGGTGACTAGGATCTTTATCCGTTGCGTCATTTCTCTTTCAACGTCCGAGGTCCCCAGCGGCGTAGCTTCAGACGGAAACTGAAGTTGACAGTGAAATGAACATATATAGGCATTGGATGGTTTGCTGTCTTCTCATCTGTTAGGGACAGGTGGGATAAACGTTTTCTCCTGGCGGTAGGAAGTAGTTTGTGTTGGTCCGTTAGACTAAGTGACAGTGAAGAATCCGAAAAAAAGTTTCTAAGTTCAGGTTGTATGAGTTACTTAAATAGTTGGTCGATTGCACGAAGGTTTGGAGAATTAATTCTTTGTTGCTTACTGTATCATGATACAGTAATTATTTTTTCTTAATATTCAACAAGATTTTTAATCCTCTTTCTTGTATATATTTCATTAATTTTGAAATGTACAGCAAGCTATGTGGAAACGTATGAAAAGGGCAGTAGAACTGCAGTTACCCGAATAGCTTTTATTTTTCTTTCCAGACCGAGTAAAATTAAGCTTATCGTGTTTTTAGTTATTTCTCTGTGTGCACAAAAAGAAACTCAAAGGCATAACAATTCATTTTCCGAAGTTACTAAATTAATTTTAGAGTAATTAGCATAGTCAGAATATAATAATATAAAAACTAAGTCTTTATGTTCATTAAATATGCAGTCCATAAACATTAACATAAAAGCAATTACGCACTTTTGATGTACTGTAATGAGTAATAATTTTAGTTAAACAGAAATAGATCAGATCTTTTGTTTTTTATTATTAATTGCAAACCAAATTATTAATTGTTTTTATTATGAATTGGAAAATCTACCACCAAAGTTTGTGAACATAAAGGCCGGGTAAGGACTTTTGTGGCCATGGTTTATATAATACAAGCAAACTATAATCTACTTTTTTTGGTAACATTTACCTAAATTAGTTTAAAAGCGCTTCCAGTTTCTTCCTTCTTCATACTTTTGCTTATAGTATTAATGCATTGTCAATCATAGAAGGTTTTAACTATTTCAGTCCAAAACAAGCCTACCACCATCAGAGCGGTAAAGCCGTTGATTGCTGGTAGTTTTCGAAGAACGGGATAGCTACATCGAATGTTTCATTCTTTTCTATGTGTGTAACGTACACATTATGCAATTTCTCTTTGAATATCCTTCACGAAGCCTTCTTTTAGCTTAGGCAGATAGCTCTTCAGTGCACTACGGTGTTGATGCCGTTGAAGGCAGACAGTTTCTGATACACACAAGCATTTCATTCCATGTCTGCAGTACATAGTTTATTTAATGTACACATATTACACATATCTGCAAGTTTATTAATTGCAGTTTTATGAGCAATTTTTTATAATAAACATATGTAAACATACCTTATACTTTTCAAAGCATCTTTTTCGGTGCCCACAATTCATCAACTGGATTTATTTCTGCGTCAAAAATATTATCAGGCTGATATGATGCACGCATATAAAGTCCTATTAGGTAAGACTGTTAAATTAATAAACTACGTACTATAGACATTGAATGAATTTCTTGTGCGTATCGCTAACCTTCTGTTTCTTGCCAAGTCTGAAACGCATTAGTTTATGTTCCTCGCTAAGTCTGCTATACCACAAAAGTACTCCCTCGAGTCTTTTCCCATAATCTAAATAAGCCTTTAATCTATTCAAGTGAATAGTCTGAATTTTCAACGCTAAATATTTTCTGAAACCGCTAAAGTTCTTGTAACTTCTGGAAAGGTTTTTTTTTCCAATGAGTAAACTCCTCAGGGTCAAATTCGAATGATCCGTGGGAAGCAGTTCAATATCGCTAAATTCTTCATAACATGAGTTCAACTATTCATTCATGTATGCTAGTCTATTTCATTCAAATTTAGTTCACGTTCGGTTATTGTTATTACACCAACAGCTGTGACAAATTATTGGTTATCACCAATGTTCAGAATAAACCAGATGTTCTTTTCATGCATTTCTAATATTCATGGATATAACTCGCTTCCATGATCACTAACAAATATATTTTAGCTCAACTTTTTATACTAAATTTCTTCTAGAACTGTACTGATGAAATTGAATTAGCTTGTATAGTATGTTTAAAAACCTGTGGAGCATCTCAAGATTCGAATAGGACATAATATCATCATACAAATAACTGATTGCAAAAGGAAGACTAAAGACATTATTTAAAAGAAATAAAACTTTAGAGATAGAGTTATTTTGTTCAAAGTAACGTTTCATGGATGGACAGAAACAGGGTCTGTACCAATTTTTAAAATCGGATTTCATTCTGAGAGTATATCTGCGCGGGTCTGGGATTTATTTGACAAAGACGTAGAAGCAGATCCTAAACATCTAGCAAACAAAATCCGAAAATCGTTTTTGTTTCAGTAAAATGTGTTAAATAAAAACTGATTGTAATTAATGAATTGTTAATTCATTTTAATTCGAAAGCAGGCTAATTGAAGCCGTGTTTACTGAGGAATTTTCTATATTATAACAAGCAGTACTGATACCTATTTATTTTCTTAAGTACTGTTATTTAATTTAATTTCACTTTTGAGAAATGATCGCTTCAGAGGGATGATTGCCTGAAAAATTTTAATTTCATTTCCAAACGATGGTTGCAGTATTATAAAGTATATCTAAATTGATAATTTATATAAGTAATTTCATGATCACTGTAATTAATAAAATATCTTTCTAATATCATGTATTAGGAAATCTGGCTACAGGATAATCGTTTGCTTATATAAAGAAGTTACTAACAGTTAATTTTTAGTTAAAGCAACTTTCCTTTCAGTCTCGTTTTCATCCACCTTTTCCTGCCAGAATGCTAATAAGCTAGCATGCGTACATTCAAATGAGGGAGAAAGGAGTACTATTTAAGAGAAGGTTTTAGGTGATTTTAGAGCGTGTCATGCCTGCTTGAAGGCCAGTTTGCTATTTTGAATTACTAGCGATTTGATTCTGTGGCGTTCAGTGCTTCTAGCCATTAGGCTGGTTTCGCCAATGTCTCCGAATCAGAGCCTTTCTACGCGTTAAATTATCCCGTGACCAGTTAGGCTAAATTTAACATATTTTATTTTAACTTCAGCGTTACCTTTTTGAGCTAAACCAGAAGTGTTGGCTTTGTGTAAGCCCAAGTGGGGCATTTGTGCAATTATATTTGATTGAATAAAGGGTTCTTTACACCCTTCTTCAGACTTTCTCTCATCATTAAGACCTGGCGAAAATTCCTCATACAATCTTTTAAAGCTCTTTAGTTTCTTCTACCAAAAAGAACGAGACTCTCTGAATATAAGAAGTATTTTTAGAATTTTGTCGGAACTAAGTTTTTTAAAAAAATTTAAAACTTAAATTTTTTAATTTAAAATAGTACTAAAATATTTGATCATTTCTTTGAATACATACATTCTACAACATGAAAAATGAGTTAAAGAAACATCATGGAAAAAGAAAAAGATGGATTTATAACTGCTAACATCAGCACCAATAAATGCAACTCTTACATTTTTACCAAGAAAAGACAATGTAATTTTTTAAGAAGAGAACGGGAAAGATATTTCAGTTCAAAGAATGTTATTTCTGGCACAGCAGTATGAGAAAAGGGAAAAGTTATTTGGCAGAAATAAGCTGTAAATAAATTTTTTATTATTAGATTCCACGGCTAGGTAACAAATAAGATAAAATTGTTCTATAAAGTACAGGCTTCGAATCCTTATAAATGTATATTGCAATGATCATGAAAGAATTTATTGTTAAGAAAACACAGAAAGAATTTTAGCCTGCTGCTTTAAGAACTAATTTCAGACAAATAGCAAAACATTTTCAAATATCTAACTCAGAAAGTGCCAATGAAATCATATATTGAAGTTTTACGGGTTTTTGTTAGCCTTTCTATTCCAATGCTTCGTGTTTCTTGAAATGCAATTTTAGACATTTCAAAGATTTCTCATTTTTTTGTACTGCACAGTCTTGAACTCATTTTAAAGAAAAACTACGGCAATCTAATTACAGCAGACTGCAATTCTGATTCAAATTCAATGTTAAAGGTCTTAACGCAGATATAAATAATTATTAATCAGAAAAATATTACCTTTCCAAGAAAACACGATGCTGTGCACAGTATTGTATAAAGTGGTAATTTTCATTTTTATGTAAGAAACTCGTTTTAGTAACTTTTCTTCATTTCAATTTAATATAATTTATTATCACACGCTTTTCTTACTTTTTCTAGCCCGAAGGACATAAAATTTCTTTCATCGACAGCCCCGTATTTTTATTTAGGTATAATATAAATTTTCAAACTAAATTGATGGAGAAAGTTCTGAAAGAAGTGGATCATAAAATGTCGATGCCAAAACATCTACTGAGCTATGTTTACGCAACAATGAGCTTAACCGAATAAAGGACATTTTTCATAATGAAGCTCGAAGTTTTTGAATTTGTAAAGTCTTGTTATGCGCATACAAATTAGCTGTTATTGGACCCTTTCAATAGAAAGTAGCTGAAAATAAATAATAAAAAAATTTAAATGACACTCACAGTTTAAGGACTAATGACTTTCTGGAGATCGGTATAACAAAATCAGGTAAAACCCGCATGCAATGGTTTGCATAATTATGAACGTTTTGTAGAATACTGCTTCATAGAGCCTCGACCAAAATAATAATAATAAAAAAAATAATGTGACAGCGTAATAACAATAACAAACATGATCAATTATTAAAATGAATACATGAATATGCATGTTGATTAATTATAATTAGTAAAGAGTAATAATTATACGTTAGTTTGAAATTATAAGTGAATATGCATAATTAAATAACAAAAACAAAACAAAACAAAAAATCCAGAATTGCCAAATTTTCGCTATCGATCGAACGTTGTTTCTTGATTTACATTTTAGGCATTAGTTTATGAAATTTACAGAATTAAGTGCAGAACATCCAACCGTTCGGGAAGGAAAAAAAAGATTCAGTCGTTAAAGATAGCATTGAATGTAACGGTCAGATTTGAAGAGTCAGCATAAACATAACGTATCGTAATATCATATCAGTAATATGGACAGTGAGATGGTCAGTGTCAACAAGATGGTCATCTCCAGATTTCATTCTCTAACCCATTACCGCAGAAGGTAAAATCTGCAGGAAGGTATAGGAAGAATGAAGGTAGAAAATCCCCAAGTATAGAATTAAAATTTATATCTTCTGCGGGTTGCTCAAATCGGTTGGCAGTGCATTTACGAAATGTCCATCTGCAGTAAGATAGCTAACTCGCAAAACAGGTTTAGGGTTGCCAGAAAATGGCAGGGGAATGCAGAATTGCCATATTTGCCATTTATATATACAGATATACCATCCAGGTTTAGGGTTGTCAGAAAATGGCAAGAGTTTGGAGGGTTACCAATCTCCCGTTTGGCTGTATTTGGCGACAAAATTGGCAATATGCCGTGTACGGATGGAGAACCTTCTAGAATGAATTCTTACCGGTTTGGTTCAGAATGTTCTCGAAGGCAGGCCGAAAGCTATAATAAAGCCTGCTGGTATGCGAAGTAGGTGTGTCTCATCAGCCTATAGAGTGTCTCGTAGTCTATCGAGTTGATCGTCAGTCGAGTGTCGAGTTGGTAGTGGAGTGTATCGCGAGTTGGTGCATCGAGATTGTGCTCCGTTGAGGCCATCGAGTGCATCGTGAGTTGTAGCGTGGAGAGTTTCGAGAGTACCTTGAGTTCCGAGAATGACCGAATCGAGTCGGGAGTTGTACTCAAGTACTTTGCTGTGAAGCTGTCTTCGGCGTTATAGCCTGAAAGCCTGAAGGCTTAGTTTCTGATTGTTTCAACGTGTGTGTCGTACTTTTCTACGACTGTAAACGTGTGTTGTAAACGACGGAGCTGTCTTGAGTAATAATGGCTAAATAAATTGTGTTTGGATACTGCATCAAGTATCGTCGTTAATCTCTCAAAATCCACGAACCCGTAAAGAAACGCAACAATATTATGGTGTTTAGAGCCACTGGCTGCCATCTGGTTGGGTACGTCTTCCAATACCAAAGAAAGCATGCTTAATTGTAAATAAATCATGTCTTACGTTTTTCTGGAGACAAAATTCACCTACAGATATTGATGGTATGGGCAAAAAAGTAGAGGGCTGTTAAATGTGTCCACCTAAATCCTCAAATCTGGATCGGAGTTTGTAAACTTGTCTAATATGACTAAATAAAAGAGAAGATAGGACAGTTTATAGCTCCCCTTAAGTATCAGAAAAACTTCTCACAGTAATTCTCACAACTTTTCCGAAACTTGAAATTTGTTAAAAGAATGAGACAATAAATGAAAAAACTGGAGGAACACATTTTTCCTTGTATTCACAGAATTTCTGTAAAGATAAATTTAACCAAATTTCGATATTCGGATCGAACATCATTTCTCAACTGCATCGTTTTGATCAAAAAAATACCGGAAGGTTTAAGACACATTTATAATCAGAAGACAGGAAGTTTGAAACTTCTAACTGAAATGTAAACAACGAAACAAAAACTTACATAAATATCACTCTTGAATTTATTTGTGCATTCTGCAATCTACTTGTATCAAATATAACTAAACATTATTTCCAAAGATCTATACTTTGTGGAGTCATTAGGTTATTTGGAAGTAGGAGATGCGAAAAATGAGCAACGCCTTCGCTGGGCCTCGAAACACGGACCTCTCGAATCCGCGCCGAACGTGCTGACCACTACACCACAAAGGCATGCCAGGAAGGTAGAAGAAATACCTTATATACTCCCCCTTTTAAAGGGCGATTGGAAATTAGGGGACCCAGTTGCAAATCCCGGTGGTGGAGAATCATCATCCAGCATCTTTTTTTGTTCAGGCGCCACTTGTAGAGTCATTAGGTTATTTGGAAACAAGAGATGTGAAAAATGAGTAACGCTTCGCCGGGACTCGAACCACGGACCTCTCGAATACGCACCGAGCGTGCTGATCGCTACACCACGAAGACATGCCAAGAAGGGGGAAGAAATACCCTATAACAATCAAAATTCTGAAATGAATCTACAAGCTTTACAACGTTTCTCTTCAAGATTGGGCTCAAAGATGCATGTTTTGAAGAATTTTTTAACTCATATCATATAATGGAAAAACTTCCGAATAGTAATTTTGTGTTTTCTTGACCAGCATAGAATGTACTCGACATTAAAGACTTTTTGATGGATTATCACGAAGTCCTTTTAAAGTACCACAAGGTCAGGAGAAGGGTGTAAAGGACCCTTTATTAACTGAAATAAAATTTAACAATTGGTACAAACTCGTGTTTACAAAAGCCAACATTTTATCTTAGCTCAAAAGATAATGAATAACTTAAAAATAGCCGAAGTTAAGTATAGCCTAACAGCTTCGCAATTTAACTATCGCGCAAGCAGGCCCTGACTCGAAGTCAACAAGTCTTAATGGCAAGAATAATTCAACGCCACAAAATTCTAATCGCTAAAGAATCAGAGTTATCAACGTGGTCTTCAAGCAGGTAGAACACTTTCTGATTTCACCTTCCAAAACCTTCCTTTAAATACTTTCTTCCTTCTACCTAATTTCAATATCGCGCTTGCATGCTAGCAGGGAAATGAAATGATAATTGAAAGAAAAAGTACTTAAAATAAAGGGTTAGAAAATTAAGAGCTACTCTAAACTTCAAGTACAGGTAGGAAGAAACAATATGGTGTTTAATCAAAAACAGTGAAGGGATATATAAATAGTATGCCAAATGTCCAAGAGAATAAAAAGAATAATATTAAATTCTTTTGTAGACTTTGAAGGATTAATGGCAACTAATATAAAAAATTCCGCCCATGTATGGAGAATTTTTTTTCTTAAGTAAAAGAGTGAACAATACCAGCATCAGCTCATTAGAAAATTATCTTTTATATATCTTTAACTACTTTCATTTGTAAGAAACAAAACTTAATTTCTATTTAGCTTTATTAAATTACATTTTCTTAATCTTAAATACATTTAAAACTTAATTCTTTGCATTGTAAAGTAAAAACTAAATTCAGTTTTGCCATACCATCTAATTTGGAGTTTTTCCTACGCGTACTATTAGACCAAAAAAACATCGCTTACTATACGTGTTTATTGTAGATATAATGAGTAGTCATGCGTAGGCGAGAAGTATTACTTCCGAAGAAATGGCTTAAGTAAAAGGTGCTTGTTTCAAGCCCTAGTAATCTCTTTCTGTGTGCCCCTAGGTTCACTCAACAAGCTAATAAATCCTTTAATCTTCATCATCTGGGAATTTCGTGAAGGAAGTAAAATTCCTAAACTGGAGGGTTTTATCGAACCACTCTTCAATTTCTGAGTAAGTAGTCTCTTTTCTTATCGATTCCAGTATTTACTTCTTGTCGAGAAACATCTTAGCATCAAATTCGATCGAACTGCTACAAATCTCTAAGGATTTACAGATCTATAAATAAATTTCTTGACTAAATCTGTGAAGGGATAAATTATTACAATTCTCGTAAATTTAAGAGTTTCTGAATTTTCATAGGAATGTGTGAATCAAGGGGGAAATGTACGTTTTTATGATTGTCAGTTATTAGAATAACTTACCTTCAAATTCTATTGATTTCCATAGATAATTATGGAAATGTATGCTAAAAAAGTAAAAATTTTAATTCTCAAAAAATTGGTTGTCAAAAAAATTTTGAATTTCAATAGCAAATCAGTGCACAATTTGGCATGGATAATGTACATATTATTAACGCAATTGATCGCCGGACAAGACGAGGTACGATGGAACACACTGCATCAAGTTAAGCTATTATATACATTTTGCCTTCAGTATAATTTTCATAAAGTCGGCTTTGCAGATAAATGTTTATCAACCGTCAGCTTTCTTCATGAGGCTTGAAAACCTTTTTCATGTTGAAAGAAAGTTCGTACAATTTGCTCTTGAGCAATTAACTCAATTTACAAAATTAACTTTGCTCTTAACTTGAACATACATAAGGCTTAAATTGCTTGTATTATAATCGAAAAAAATAATGATTCAAAGTGATAATATATTTAAATTTCAGTTTTCAAACTTTACTGGATAAAATATATAAAGTTCATGCGTTTCAAATCATCAGTTTAGCAACGTATCTTGATTTTTCCCAATATTTACAAATAATTCATATTGCTCATATTTATGTCAAAGTAAATTATGTAAGCATGTCATTATATGATTCAATATTCAATAGCTTAAGAAAATGCATACTATTAGATAGCAACATTCCAAAAAACGAGTTTCCATTAGGTTCTCATTTAACACGCTTAAAAATGTCATTGACTCATTCCGAAATGTAACCCTCTGAAACGGCATTGAGATGCTATGTAGAGATTTGGCTTCAGGGTTAATTCTAAGTGCTGTGCGATTTCTTGATAGGAAATTCATGAAACTGGGACAAAAAAAAACTTTAAATTCCAGACTCGGTGAAAAATAAATAGATTATAAGGGAATATAAAGGGATCATTTCGCTTTCGGTGACGGGGGAGAAGATTTCAGTTACCTAATAATATAAGCGAGTCATGTGGGGGTTCTAAGAGGAAAAATCGTACGCTTTGAAAGAAAACTTCCTTACGCATGGATTGTCGGAAAGAATAAAACAGAAAGCTAAATTATTATTATTAAGAAATCCGTTGTACTTAGTCAGCGATGCAGTAGCTTTGGAAAAAGGCTTGACTTGGAGTATGAGTCATTTTATTGTTTAATTAGTCTGTAGACAGTAAAGAAAACAAAAGGTGAACAGATTATCTACTAGAACTATTATTTTCTTGAGAGACGTTTTGTCCGCGCGCGAAATTTTATCAGAGATGTCTACGACGAATGAGATGAACAACACGCGCTAGTCGAATTCTGTTGGAAAGAAATAGAAAAATATGTGGGTTGCGTAAGTTTAATTGCTGCGTCACTACAATTTTGCAAACATTGTGGATAATTGCCACTGATCGATTAAATTCAAGTGAGCTTTGGTTACATAAGAAAATTGCTATTAATTAATAGTTAGGTGAGGAGTTAGTAGGAAATTTTTTGTCGAAGAGGGTTTTTTTTCTTTATTTGGATAAGAAGACAGGAAAAGTGAGGAAGAATCGGTAAAACATTACTGAGAGATAAAAGGTCATGTCCTGCACTGATGAAGTGTTCTAGTTTTACAGACGCTTAAGAAATCACTGTTCCTTTCCTATTCAGTGGAATTTGGAGGCTGTTCCAGTTACAGACATTTAACCCTTTCGGCCTCACCGGGACATATATGTCCCGCAAATGTTTCCAAATCACCCAATGGGAAAAACAAGCGTAAAATTTATTGCCGCGAGTGTCCCACTGGTTTCCTGTGATTACATCTACCTTTTAGTGTAATTTTTTCTCGATAGATGACACTAGTGCCCTGTGAGCTCTTTGTTTTATCGTAACAGTTTTGACAAGCGGGAAAGTTTGGACATTCTGGCAGCCATTTTAGGCGAAGATACATGAGTGGACACACGTGCTGTTTTCGTTGTATGTGATTTTCGTCTATTTTTGCCATATCAAGCAGTTTATTTGAAGTAAGTGAATTTTCATTGTAGATTTTGAAAAAAAATAATATTATGGGACATATATGTCCCAATGGTCTGTTTTATTGGGACATTATTGTCCCAGTGGTTATTGAAATATATCTATGCCTCATTCTCAAAGTGGTCATTTCTGTATTTTTAGGCATAGCAATATCATGAATCGCAGGAAGGGATTGACAAAGGAAGAAATAATTAAATTATTGAATGAACCGGATTCAAGTGATGAATTGGACGATTCAGATATAGACAAGGAATATGTCCCTAGTTCCTCAGACAGTGATAGCTGTGAAGAATTGAGAGAAAATTCAGGAACATCAAGGGCACCGAAACGAAAGCTGTCATGTCTTGAGCATTCATCAGAACCCTCCGTTGACTCGGACTCTGATGATTTCTCACCCGATGAAGCGGAGCAGGTATCCAAATATAAGTGCAAGGCAAAAAATAAACATAAAAAAAACTATTTCAAAACCTACTGATCCTGTCATTTGGTCAAATGTTGATCAAAATTTTGAGCCACGGCTCCATGTATCTAATGACCGTCCAACTGCAATACTGGCCAAAATCAACAGATCCTCTAATGAATTAGAATGTTTCTCATGTGTATTTCCACGAAGTCTTCTTATTTTTATTTCTCAATGTACCAACCAGCGCCTTGAAATACTGAGACATGAAAAAAAAGTAGATATTCCTGACACAGACCCTTCAGAAATTATGCTTGTGTTGGGAGTTATGCTTGTCATGTCGTATAATCAAGTACCGAACTTTTCAGATTATTGGTCCAGCAATTCTTCATTGGGAAACGAAGCTATCAAAAATGCGATTTCCCGTAACAGATGCCTATTGCTCTTTGCAAAAATGTACTTCAATGATCCAGAAAAAGATGCGAATGCTCCAAAGACATATTATATGGATGAAGTGGTGGCATGTTTCAAAAAGACATTTATGCAAGCTCGCGAAGATAGTCCCTTTCAAAGCATCGATGAATCCATGGCTAAATTCAAAGGTCGTTCTAGCCTAAAGCAGTATTTACCCCTAAAGCCAATAAAACGGGGAATCAAAGTGTGGGAGAGATGTGATGCTGCTACGGGCTACACCTATGACTTCAATATATATTCTGGCAAAGACATGGATAATACAGATCATGAGGGTACAATACTTGGAGAAAGAGTTGTTCTAAAACTTTCCTCAACAATACGTAACCCAGATGTTACACTTACATTTGATAGATTTTTTACAAGTGTAAACTTATTGGATAACATATCCTTTCCTTCTGTTGGTACTTGTATTTCTCGTAGAAAAGACATGCCAAAATTCTCTGACGAAAAACTTCAAAAAGGTGATTCAGAATTTCTCCAGAATAGAAGAGGAACTCTTGCAGCAAGATGGCAAGATTCAAAGGAAGTTCTGATTCTGAGTAATTGCCACGGACCTGATGTCATACAAGTAAAACGTAAGCAGAAAGATGGAGAAAAAGTAATGACAAATTGTCCTACCACTATTGCCGACTATAACAGATTTATGGGAGGAGTAGATTTGTCTGATCAAAAGATATGCCTATATGATTTTGACAGAAGATCTACAAAATGGTGGAAAAAAGTATTTTATAAACTTTTGATGACAGCTGTTGTGAATGCACACGTATTGTTTCAAGAAACCAAAATAGGAAAATACCTCTCTTGCAATACATTGGCCCCCTAGCCGAATTAATGATTGCTCATGGCAAAGAAAATGCAATTGTCAAGAGGAAGAAATCAGGTCGACCGTCAAATGCAACAAAACTGATGTTGAATGTTGGAGATCATTTGCCATTAGAAGGGCCAACAAGAAGAAGATGTGCCCGCTGTGGCAAACAAAATAAAGAAACCCGAACAAAAACTGTTTGCGCCATGTGTAAAATTGCACTATGTAAAAACTGTTTTGCAATGTACCATACATAGAAATTTCATAAATAATGTTGTGTAGGTAGGTGTTTTCTGATAAAACTGTTTCAAAAGTATTGTGAAATTCATTTAGAACTAGAAAACTGAACTTTTCACTATGTTTTATATTGTCACTTCAACCCCAATGGGACACATGTGTCCCAACTAAAAAGACCAGTGGGACACATATGTCCCACCTCCAAAATGGCCCTTACAGTAAATTTTTGCTTATAATTGGGCAGAATATTGCTATTTCTACTTTATTTTACCTAATAAACCCCTAATTTTAACTTTTTTTTTAAAAGAAAAAACTGGTTGTGAAAGGGTTAAGAATAACTGAGCGTTGACAAAGGTTCCTGTCCAACTTGACGATGTATTCCAGTTTTACAGACATTTAAAAAATGGTTGAGTTCCTGTCCCACAGTAAGAAAGCGATCCAAATTATTGGCATTTGAAGGGAGATTATTTCCAGACAGTCTTCATGATCTTGAATTCAGCTTCTGATTGAGATGAGATAAGCGATATCCAGTGCGAAAGTTGCTATCTACAGCGTCTTATTCTGTGAGTACTTTCAGAGAGCCATCTTCTTTCCGATTCAAGAAATTTCATCGGAGTACAGATTCTGAGACTATTTGTGATAAATTCTGTGGTCCTGTGCAATGTTCAGATCTAACAGCACCGTGTGTAATGTGACCACAGTATGTAATCTTCAGGTCTACGATATGATATGCAGAGACTGTTATCTCGCGTATAGGAGAAAATGATTTATGATTATCGGACCGAAGCTTGTTTATGTAAGTACGTCATTATTTGAATGTTAATTTGAAATTAGCATGTTAATGTTGTAGCTAGGGATATATAAAGAATTAATATTTTTGTAGCCATAATTACATGTACACAAGTTGATTTAAGAATACCATGTTCTAGATTAAAGAACTTTAATTTGTTTCATCAAATCGAATCTGGGATTTATTATTTGTGGTTGCACTTAACTGTCAAATTGCTAAAAAACAGGAAGATATAATATCAAAAACATGTCACTCATTTTTTCTTGCTAAACTCAACTTACTCTCCTTTTCCATTTCTCCAACCACTCCTTTCCACGTCGTCTTTCATTCAAAGACGAATATATTGAACTCCTGGAAACCGTTCAAGAAATTTGAATCATACCATTTAAGTAAGTAAAATTGATGCATCTACTATTGCTACCTAATATACCGACAGAGAAATTTGAACTTAGTAGTTCTTCCGGAGTATGGAAAAAAACAAAAACGACAATTACGAAGAATGACTGTTAAAAGAAGTCCATGTAGACAATCTATTTATTTCTAAGTCCAAAGGCAATTTTCACAATACAAGTTGAAGCAGAACACAGGAAGACTTTTGTCAAAGGATTCGCATTTCCTAAGCGGGGCATTGGAAATTTTCCGTCTTTTTTTCCTATTTCCCCTAATTTCAGATCTCGTGGCTATTCTACAGCTCAAGGCAACGTATTATGTCCAAGCACCGTCCCTTCATCAATACAAAATCATCAGTGAGCTATGAAATGATTGAACTCGTTAAGTTCACATGAATGCAAGCAGTTTAAAAACGTTACGACGGGGAAGGCTTAAAGAAAGATACTTATTTTTTGTCAAAGTATCTTTGTCCTCAAATCTTTGACACAAATCTCCCTTTTCGTTTTTTGGAGCCGGACACCCATATTTTTAGCGGAAAAACAAATTTTCGCATCTTTTCGCCCAGAGGAATCGAAAACAGAACAATCATAATACAGGGAGTTAGATTTTCCGTGAAATCGGGTTACTACTTAATAATTGTGATAAAAAATGCAAGATAGTTAATTATATGATTTAATAAAGATTAATTAAAATTGAAAGAATAATAAAGTAAAACAATTTTGAGCAGACAACATAACTTTCCGAAGATTTAAGTACTTTCTTGACGATTAATTTTTTAAAGTGTTATAAGTGTTTTAAAATGTTGCTATTATTTAACACACTGAACTTAATACTAATTATATTTAGCTACCCTTTTACTCAACTCAATTATGCAAGATGATAGAAGCAAAGTTCACATAAAACTTTAATACATCTATTTGTTTCAGCATTTCAAACCTAATTAGATTTTCTAACAAAGCTGGAGTACAAAGTTATCCTAACTAGGTTATGATTTAAATATTCTTTTCAATTGCGAATAACTAACTAAAGAAATAAATTATGAAAGAAATTACAAAGTGAGAAAGCTTTAGGATCCCATCAGTAGCTGAGTGGATAAGACCGATGAACACTTGACAACTGCGAAAAAAAAAGGGGGGTTACAATTATATATCCCCCGCTCTACTGGGCCGATTGACGAAATTCAAAGTGCGTTTTTCATGTCTCGAAAGCACGACTTAGGATATATATTAGATTTATATATAGTGTTGCTCTAACATAGGTATTTTGACTCCAAACCGGACTTATTCTAACATAACATACCAACTTTTTTTTCATATTTCGATTTTACAACTCAAATTATGCCTATATATTAAATTTTGTAATTTTTGGTGACCGATTTATGGAGAGATTTAAAAATTTAAATTGGCGCATTTTTTTTCAGTTTGCGCCAAGAGTAATTCGCTTGACGAAGTTCTTAATTTATAGCAACCTATTTTCCCTCTCTTTTTTTCATAGTAAAGGAGCGGAAAAAATGTTCTCGTTAATACATTCAAATAATTTTAACAAACAGCATAAACCACATTTGGCGTTATTATCTGTTATAACAAATATGTCAAATTTCAAAACGCACCAATATGTAAATTCACTTTTGGAAATTTTGAATAAAAAACTCTAAATTTTTTAAGGTACGCTTATACTGTAAGATGATGGTGCAAAATTTTATAGGTTGCAATTCAAAATGTTTTCCGAAAAATTTATAAAAAATATTTAAAAATACAAATTTTGGAAACAAATCATAAAAAATTGGTGAATTTTATTTGGAATGAACGTAAATTTCGAAATGTGAAAGGAAGAATCAAAAATGTTATAACAAAAAGAAAGAGATATAAAGAAATATGTACTAAGTTATATTAACACTGAGGAGCTAAAATTCTGAGAGCTAATTTTTTTAATTTTTTAAAAACCACTCATCCGATTTTTGCAAAACGTGCCAGTTTGGCATAATTTGAGTCGTAGAAACGAAATATTGAAAAAGATTGATACGTTATTTTAGAAAAAGTCCGATTTTGTGTCAAAATGCCTATGTTACAGCAAGGCTATATAGAAATCTAATATATTTATCAGAAGTCGCGGTTTCGAAACATGAAAAACGCAAGATGAATTTCGTCAATCGGCCCAGTAGAACGAGAGATATGGAACTGTCCCATTTTGTTTCGCAGTGTTCTTCGGCACACAGTTGAAACCTAGTGAATAGGTTGATTTCAAGTGAATTTTTATGATTTTCATATGTAACGTACATCTAAGCTAACGCGGCAGCCGACAGGATAAGCCTCTGAACGCTGGTGGTTAGGCTTGGGTTTATCCATCGAACAGGTTGTCAGTATAAACGTGTTCGTGATTTTACAAGAAATGTTATGAAGACAAAGCAAAAATATTTGGGGAAAATAACGAAAAAACTCTGCATTAGAAACTCTGCATAGAAATATTAGGTCATTTTCGACGTCTGGAAGCTGAAGAAATGAGCAATGCCCTCGTCGGAACTCGAACTTCGGACCTCTCGAATACGCGCCGAGCGTGCTGACCTCTACACCACGAAGGCATGCTAAGAAGGGAGAGAAATACAGTATGCTTAGCATTTTAAAGAAATTCCATTTAAGTCGCAATTATATTATTACATTAAGTTAATTTCATCCTTAATAATAAAACTAATATTCAGCTGTAAATTACAACTTCATTTTTTCTTCTTTATGATATCGTCATTTTAAATTTGCAAATCCTCCCGTTCAAAGTACAGTTTTTAATAATTTAACAATGAGTAGTTACTTGTCAGAACTCATACCGTTGGACACCGATAACAACATAACAAAAGTTTTCCATCCATTAAAATAAAAATTAAAACTTCGTTATTAATTTCCCTTGAAATTACTGGTATTTTAATGGAATGGATATAAAACATTTTATTTGTAAACATTCACTGTATGGGTAGCGTATGCACTGAAACGCTTATTATGGAAAAATTACCCACTAGATGTTGGGTCTAGGGCAGCTCTCTGTTTGCTTGCCTCCTGTTTTCTATGATCTTGTTAGGAGTTTCGAAGCCTTTGCAGTCTTGCGCGACATTATTTGTTCTTTGAACTTTTAGTATTATTATTTATATGATTGGATTTTAATCTTTTATGTGTCACTGTATCATTTTGCGTACTGTCTATGTATGATTACGTTAAATATTGATGTGGTATATTGTATTGTTGATGTATCATTTTCCCTTTGTACCACAACGAGTATTATTAGCCCAAAGGACCGTTAGCTCAGAAGGGCTATTAATTTCGTCTTGGCATCTTGCGCTGATTCATTGTAAATGTCCGTATCATTTTTCAAACTGTTGCCACCAAATATTATCGTCCTGTGTTAAATTTAAAGAAATTAAATAATGAAGAATCTGCATAAATGTATGTATGTTTCTCGCATTGTGGTAAAACAAATGTACCTAGAGCCATCAAATTTTAAATAAAGTAATGCTGCTCCGAATATGGACATATGGAATCCCAAATTTGGAATTTGTTTAATTATCGATTTCATATTTTGTAGCACTTTATTGAATTTTTGATGAACAAACTCAACAATTTCAAAGCGAGCAGTGGTAACACTGTACGGGGAAAAATTATCTTCAGCTCACGAGACTGTGTATCGGAAATTCTAAAGACATATTCATTTAAAAATTATTTTGCGATATTGCTGTGGAATTTAATTTTATTGTTTAAGTGCGAAGAACACGATATTAGTAAATAAAAGTAACAAAGAAAGCGTTAAAAACGGCCCTTTGAGCGTAATGTAAAATCTGAAAGCTTTCAGATTTTTTTAAATGTTTTTTTTATTATTATTATTGTATTATTATTAATTTGGTTTGTTTTCTTTTATAGGAGTATTAACATTGTTTAGTTATTCGTGGTATTTGTTAGTATTTTTATTGTAATATTATTTGTATTTTATATATTTTCTTTGCATTCTCCCGACATAGATATTACGTTTTTATTGCTGAAATGTGTTTCCTTGTACTCTGAATTATTTACTTATGTCTGTAAGCCTCGTGAAATACTTCGTGGAACAAGAAGAGTTTTGCATTTTTTTAATTAAAAAAAAGACGTTGAAGCAAACCTTTTATAAACCAAATTTATTGCGCATTGCTCTATGCCATCCGTTATCTGATTGTTTGTATTGGCATATTAATGTTGCGCATGCATATTAAATTGCTTGTTTGCAAATCCTTCTGCACATACATATTAAACTGCTTGTTTGCAAATCCTTCTGCACATGCATATTAAACTGCTTGTTTGCAAATCCTTCTGCACATGCATATTAAACTGCTTGTTTGCAAATCCTTCTGCACATGCATATTAAACTGCTTGTTTGCAAATCCTTCTGCACATGCATATTAAACTGCTTGCTTGCAAATCCTTCTGCACATGCATATTAAATTTCCCACAGATAATAATTGAACAGATGTTATCGTAGGAAGAGGTTACCGAATTTCATCAGTAAATTTGTAGTAAGTAATTAATTTAAGTCTATATCTCTGTCTTAAAATTTCCCGTTATAAATTTTATTAATTTAAGTCTATATCTCTGTCTTAAAATTTCCCGTTATAAATTTTATATCTAACTCAGGTTAATCTTCGGATTATGGTAACTTGGCGGTTTTTGGCGAAAATTTGGCGAGCAACCTTGCTACAGCAACCTGCCAGTTTTTTTTTTGGGAGACGCCATTTTGTTTTCACGAAGTAAAGGTTTTTTTTTTTTTTTTTAACTCAACATTTTTTTCCAACAATCTGCTAGCCGAATTACGTTTACGCTAGAATTTTTATGGAACAAAAGTGCTTAATCATGACGAAGATTAGGTGCGAAATTGTTTCCAAGTGCTTATTAGCTAAAATCACGATTGGAATTTTCCGAAAAGTAGTGGAACAAACGTGCACAGAAATTTGTTTTTACAGGGCAAATTTGTATATGAAACATGTAAATAATTTTTCTCGTAAATTAGAAAAATTTCCACGAAAATGCAGGAAAATTTTGTGAATCTTTGAAGTTGGTAAAAAAGGACATATATGAAATTACCTGATCGCTAAAAAGTATGTATACTATGCAAGCTTTTATATGTTCAGCTTGCATATACCCTTTCCAAGGATGAACATTTGCACGTATAAAATAAATAAAATATGCAAGAAATTACATTAATTTTCTTTTCCCTCTAAATTATCCATTATAAAAGTCACCTGCGAATTTATAAGGCAAACATTAAAAATGGTTGCAAATACTTAGTGTCAAATATTTAACTTATTTCCATGCAGGTTTACTTGTACTGAAATGGATTGCAAAATGCTACAAACGCATAATGCACAAAATGACTATCATTTAATTAAAATATAAATAAATTAAAGAACACTAATTAAAATATAAATAAACATATACATTAAATTAATAAAAATTATTGTTATTATTATAATTTTTATCGCCTTACTAAAATGTCGCTAAAAGTCGCCAAACTACCAGTTACCATATTCCAAAGATTAGCCCTAACTCAAATAACATTAATCGGAAATTGAAGGGAACATTTTAAATTTGTACATTCATCAGATAATAAATACCATAAAAGTAATTTTATCCAAAAAGCTTCATTTGAAAGAAATGATTTAATGAATTTTTAACTAAAAAACAAAGAAGAAGAAGAAGAGTAAACTAAGATTTAAATCTGTTCACTTTTCCTGAAATTTCTCCATTAACTTTTTAAATAATTTATTCATTTTATTTTAAAACAAAATTGACTAATCAATTTACATTACAGTCGAATTTCAAATATCTTGTTGGATCGACACCCACATAGAATCGATAAGGCGTAAGATCTACAAATGCCTCCAAGTCACTGGAATAGTCTCGATAAACTTATAATTAGGGGCAAAATTTCATAATGAAAAAAGGGAAAATAAAAGAAGGCAGTAATTTGATTTAATTGCTACTTTTAAGTTATTGCGTTGCATCGACACCGGTGTTTGATTGATATTGTTGTAGACTCGGCAGGAGCATGGTATCGAATGCAAATTTTGAGCTTTCGCATCGATCATGTACTGACAGAGTTTTCGATCTTACACAGCATCGATCCGACGCTACATTCTCATCCATAAATCCATAAATAAAAACATGGAATTGGTTTACCTTTTTCCTAACGTCGATTGCTTATTTTATACTACTGCATATAAAGGAATTAAGTTTTGTTTTCCCTTTTCTCATTACAGGTAATTTCGAAAAAATGTTATCAGTAGAAAAAGTATTTTGATTACTGTTGAGCAAAATACAAACAAATATATACTCGAAATTAAACTAAAAAAAAATGTCTTTTAATCATTTTATTGTGAAACTGGTTTCTGCTTCAGGCCGAACAAAATAATGGAACAAAATTTTATTTCAATATAAGCTTTGAAACTTTATTAATGTTCATATTCTATTTATTTTGCAAACATTGCAGGCCGATCACATAGCTGTATTTATTCTTCTTAATTAAATTTATAAGATTTTAGAATTTTGCAGCCTACTGTGTCATTTTTCTAATTTTAAATAAAGGAAAATTTGAAAACATGCAAATAAATGAATAATTAGCTGGATTTCACGTCTCTTAGATAAAAGAATGATTTGGATACCTCAAGCCTCGGGTGTCTAAAATCCAGATAACCGAAGTTTCTTTTACATATCAAATAATTCATTTAGCAGCTATTTTATTAAAGAAACACTATAAAAATCTCATTGATAATTTATCTTCGCGAATTCAAATCTTATGTAAAATTTAGGAATTTTATTGGCATAAACTTCCTATTAGCGACTTAATTTTACTTTCAACACTTACTTCGTAAAAGGTACTATTATTTCCGTTGAGCGAATTTTCCGTTCTGATATAATGGGATTTAAATCAAGGGAGCACGCTGGCCAATCCATTTCGTGGATATGTTCATTTTCCAGCAGTCCCTCAACAGCTTGAGTCATGTGAGGCCCGTGCATTGTTATCAATAAAAACAAAGTCAAGTTCAATGGTACCCTGGAAAAAATGCACATGGGGTGATAACTTCATCATAGTAACGATCTCCAGTAAATGACATTCTGTCGAAAATGTGGTACACCGTCCGTTTATCATAATGCCTTTCCATACAAATACTCCCGGACCAATCCAACGGTCTCCTCCCCTGATGTTAGTGACATGAAAGCGTGTTCCAGTGTCCTTCCATATCAAATGGCGTCGAGGATTGTTGAGATTGAAATGACTTGGTAAAGAGGATGTGACTCCATTAATGAAGTATCCAGCCTCTGAGTTTTATACACCACTCTAAACTGTGCCGCCGACAGGTAACTATCGAAAGTAATCTGCATTCAGGATGGCAGGAGAATATGACACCTTTATGAAATCATCTGACCACCACAGTTGAATTGGGACACAAGTCATTCGGTTGCGGCGTATCTGCTGAGCAGTGTTCCTCACTACTGCTTTCAGTATACTTTCATTTGCAGCGCGATATATCGGTCATCAGGCACCGTTGGGTTTCTTGGCCGATCACCACCAGCCTTTCACACAGCTATACCTGTCGTTTGGAAGGCTTTCCAAACTTGTGAATCAACACATTTATCATTTCCTAACTCTTGTGAAACAGACGGCAAACTGACCTCAAGCTTGCGAACCATTCTACAAGCTTTAAAGGCGTCCTGGTGTTCTCTCGCAGCCTTATTGCACGCACAATCTCCCATTCGCTTGCAGAAGAATGCCTGGAAATGAGTCTTCCGTTCTTCTGTTTTTTTAAGTTGACTTGTACTGCGCAAGCAGACACCTCGCGTTTTGCGTGCCCTGAATATCCTTTGACGTCTTAGGGCTGATATTTGCATGTGTGTCATCTTTCTACTGAGTTGGCTTTTCAATGCCAATCGCAAAAAGCCATTTTCAACAGTTTCATGGTTATATATTAAGAAATGCATTTGTTGCTTACGTTTTGGTCGTTAGTGTACATGCCGCACAGCTCATGATGAAGCATTTTAGGGAAAACATACAATTACATTTTGGATAATTATTAAGTCATATCTCCTTTTAGAACGTAAGGTAGTAAATCTCCAAGTAAAGTCAATTTCTGATATGATTATACAACATAAAATATTCTTATAGTGTAATCAGACGGCAAAGTGTTTAGTAACTCTGACTGCCGTTACGAAGGGCCTGTTTCGAATCCTAGAAAAGGCACTGATGCAATTGCCTGTCCTTTCATAAGAGGCAACGGTGGCCCACATATTAGGTGCCTCTATAATAAAGTGACCACTGCCTCCGGCCTTGATAGTGGTCAGCGTCTATAACGGCCAGTACCCGCCACTGGAGGAAGAGAAACTTTACTTTATAGTACTTGCCACGGTTTGCTGTTTGCTTATTGTTTGTTTACTTGTTTCCTGCTTTGAAATAATCGTTCTAAATGTACAGATGTTTAGTTCTATCTTTAATATGTGGAGTTTACTTTTTTAATTAATAGGTCTATCGTGACTCATTAGTTAAAAATTATTTTAGATTTTCAACTGGAATCTAAAAATAAAGATCAGACTGCAATCTCTTAAAGTTTATATATCTATATTTAATGGTAAAATCATAAAGCTTGGCTGAAATATTCGAAACTATGCAAAGCAAAGAAAAAGGTACAGAAAGGCAGATGGTCGCGAAGAATTACACAGAGCATTTTCTTACTGAAGTGTGACTGGACGCTGCAGTAAATAAAATTTCCATAGATATCGAAATATGTGTGCTTAAATTTTAAGACAATAGTTAAAACGCCGAAATAAATTATAATTAGCAGTAAATAGGCAGCTCCACTCTTCCATTATGTTTATTCTAATTACAAACTTACCGACTTTCAACTTGAATTAACAGCAACAATAAACCAATTGATGAATGCCTTACCCTTATCATGTACAAACATTTCTTTACAAAACTATTTTATGAGAATTTCCATGCCTCAGTATTTTTCCTTACTCTAAATTCAATCACTTTCCTATTCACATTTGATATAGTATTTCATCACATGAGTAAACTGCTTTTCTTGAGACTATTTCGCTGTCATATTACTCAAATTTCTTTTTCTAATACCTATTACTTCCAGGAAAGGTCCCAACAAAAGCTCTTTCGGTCCGCGTTATGAAAGGACTTCCCATTCTTTAGCGTCGGAATTAGGTCTTGTAAATCGATGCCGTTCTTCTTGTAACCAACGGCTGCTCTTTTTGAGCAAAATATATGAGTAAAATTTCTTCATGATTCTCCTTCTTTTAAAAATTGGAAATCGATTCCTGACGTGGCCTATTTCCCCATTAAGTAGACATGGAGGGACATAGTGAAGTCGAAAGGATTTTGTAACAGAGAATGTTTGGTAGGAAGGTATAGGCAACTATCAATTTTGCGGCAATTCCATTCCATGTAGAGATAATAAAAAAAGACAATATAATCTGCAGCATCCCATTTGGCTTATCCTGCCCATTTACAAATAATTGAATTTATAAAGATAATACCCTAGAGATCCGGGATATAGGACAAGGATTTTAAATTCATTTTAGAATACTTAACGATATATGTAATAAATATTAGAGCTTCCCACCGCTAACATATCGTCACTTAAGTTTGAAAAATTATATTATAAAATGTGCCCTAGTCCAATTCCTCGGTATTCGTTAGAATGTTTTAAATTTTTTTAATGTCTGTGCTCTAGACAATGTCTTCTTAGCCGTTTAGGTATTGAATTCCTAATAATATTAAACTATATTACTGTTTTCTCCTTTTATCTATTACAAAAACACACGGTTTTAATGACAAAATTCAAAATACATATTGCTCTAAATGCCTCGTGTTTCGTCCCTTTTTAATTATTCCGTTTTTTCTCGTATTTAAATTAAGGAAGAAGTTTAAAACTGCAAATAAATCAACAGTTCCAAAAATATCATGCATTGCACTAAATATCTGTTTATTTCTGTCCTCTACATTCCGTTCATATTTTTACCTAAATATTTTAAAATTACCCTGAGAATAGTAGTCATCAATGAAAGGCGAGCCTGAATGCTAAAAGAAGAAATCCCCATTTCAGACAGTGTTACCAAAATATCTAGAAGTAGGCACTATCCGAAGAAGAAAATCTCACCAATATATGTAATACCAGAGAGAGCTTACAGTGCGTTGGCCTTAACAGAAACGAACAAACTGTGTGCACTTTCCAAGTTATCACTCAATTAGTTAAGCCCACAGATAAGACATTTAATCATCGAAAGAAGAACAGCGAACAATTATGCGTTTTTTGACAGCAGAAGGGAGAGATAATACAGAAATTCATCAATGGTTGCCAAAGATACGCAGAGAATACTGCATGTCTTTCTCAAGGGTAAAAGAGCGGTGTAAGAACTTTAGAAGAGAACTGCTATATTTGACAAACAACGAAAAAAGCATCGTATCCTAGAATGTCACTATGCCGTTGCAACAAGTAAAAGATCTCATTCAGTATGACCCGACGTATAACTACACATTTGCGAGGACATGTAATGCAACAGTAAATTTGTTACAGAAATCTACGCTAAGGCAATAATTTCTATCGGATTTTAACCTTTTGAAAATAAAGTTCTGAACTAGTTCCAAGGACATTCAAAGGACTTTCACGAGAACGTTATTTTACCTTTCGCAGCCCGCTGGAACAAATATCTAAATAATAAAGGTAAACAGTTTTGAAAAATATTAAATAATACCTGCCATAATTTCTGTTACCTCGTTTTATATTGAATATCATTTATAAAAATGAGACCTTTGGCAAATTTCACATATAGTTCGAGGAGTTTGTAGCTGTGACCGAATTATTGAACTCGTCATTGTCTATGAAAGCCTTAGCTGTAGGTCTCCAATTATTATATGCATTGTTATGAAGAATCAAAAGAATTCAAAAGTATTAACTGCTTTAGGATGAATGCCTATAGCAAAGGAGCATTAACGAACTACATATGTTGAACAAGAGATGAAATGAGAATCATGGATACTACCACTATCAGAGAACTGTACCAAGACAATTCTCAAGTTTCTTATCCTTTGGTAACTGTGAGGAATGTCGACTGAGTAAAAGCGAGTAAATAAGCAATTTTCTATGCGAGAGTTCGGTAGCAAAAATGTATTGTACACAATATGTGTTGAGAAAAATCAAAGACAATGGAAAACGATTAGAAAATATTTTCTTCTTTCAACATTTACTCGTATAAACGATTTAGAATTCATAGTAGCTGTGTTTATTAATCTCCGACGTCTTGGCGTTTACCATATTTTATGGTGATATTATAGGATCGTAATTTCTTTGGCCACATAAACTGTACCAGATAGTACCAAGGAACCTGGCGACTTCTCCCACAGGCGTAAATGATAACAACACAGAAGAAGGGTAAAAATAACCCTTTATTATTATCAACTATGAACAGAAAGGCACGTACTTCGTACTTTACAATAACACTGACAAATTGCGTGGAATTTAAGAATCATTACGCAATCAATTCAAGGTTAAACAGCAATGCTGGACTAGCACTTTAATTTAAGACTAACAAGGCTGCCTCGACAACATACCTGTCTCGTGATAATTATTTAAATGGCCAAAACGTCGTATCAGCAACTCCGCGTAAGAGCAAGGACAGACTCGTAACTTGCCCTACATAGCGAAAACAAGCTCTGAACAAACTTCAAGATTCACCTGTTTAAATACTCACTTCACTTAACTTTAAATTTGCATCCTAGCGAGGAAATGCGAAAGAGAGATGAGAAGTTCAGAAAAGATAACAAAAATTTGAATAATTGGTTAATTGAACTAAGGGAAACCCTACAATATAAATTGAAATGAATAGTTTAAAAATACTGTGTTTCTTTCTCTTAATTACATTTTACTTATATTAAGTATACTGATCAACTGCTATAATATGATATATACTGATCAACTGCTATATATATCAACCTCTCCATAACTTTAATTATCTATATTAATTTCTTTCTTCCTCTAAGCTAAGCAAATGCAGACTGCTATTTATTTATTTTTATGCTTTTCTATTTTCATAGTTATTCAAATAACGTTAAATAATAAATACGAGGGAGTACCTATTTTCAGTAGCTACTAATTTAAATGACTGTGTACAGTACGTAAATTGATCTAAAATATGAAGAAAATATTTAGCTCTTGAAAAATAATAGAAGACTAATTACGTACTGTTTACGCACCGTTCATTTACTTATTGAGACATTGCTCAGCTGTAATAAAAGATCCTTTCCTACAAATAGACAGAATATGATAAAATTACACCATTTCAAATGTCATGTCAAACTTAACGTTCACCTGAAGCTGTTTGCGTAAAGACAAAAAAAAAAAAAAAAAAATGCTTTGTCAAAAGTATATTTTGCGTTTTGTTTCACATAAAAAGTTATTTTACCTTTATAATTTGCTATTTAAAAATAAAATTAATGAAGACATAAAACAGAGATCACACAGAATAAGTAAATAATTAAATAGAACTTTTTAAATAACTTAGAGTTACAATTTAATATCTTGAATAAAATTAAAGCTGAATTCAAGAAAGGATTTCAGTTTCCGAAACTGCTTTGTTCCTGCATTCCATATTCCTACATAAAATGTTATAATTTGCTATTTAAAAATAAAATTAATGAAGACATAAAACAGAGATCACACAGAATAAGTAAATAATTAAATAGAACTTTTTAAATAACTTAGAGTTACAATTTAATATCTTGAATAAAATTAAAGCTGAATTCAAGAAAGGATTTCAGTTTCCGAAACTGCTTTGTTCCTGCATTCCATATTCCTACATAAAATGTCATAAGCAAAACGATATCAAGCATTAAAAAAGTATATTACTCTTGTAACATAATTAAAGAATAAAAATATTCAAAGAATCTTGCACTTTATATGTTATCAAAATATTTCATCATAATCATGGAATTTCATTCTGGACACAGATGATAGCATAAATAAGAGGAATTAGAAATTTTCCAGTCGACAAATTATAGAACTAGATGTCTGTTTTACTCATGACACCGATGGTATAAAACATGACTTGTTTAAAAATATTAGATTCCAGGTAAGATGAATTTTTTCATCCGTGACGTATACTAATTGAGTAAGGTTGCTTTAGCCTGTTAATCCTTAACGTACACCATATTGAGTAATACTGAAAATAAATGAAAGATCTTATACATCATCAAATGGCAACAGCGTTTTTTATCCCATACTTGATTTCATGACAAACGGAAAACAATAAACACTTTCAAGAGATTTTTCTTCGTAGAATATAATCTATAAAGAAGAAAGTCTGTTTGTTTGTCCTTTAATAACTCAGTCAGTACTATAGCTGTCGTCACCGAACAATCTACAGCTCTTTCACCTAACAATCTGCAGCTCCGAACAATCTACAGTCCTGGAAAAGGTCGACATCCACGACATCCATTTTTTTAAAAAGAAAAAAAGAAATGACTAAAATCTGAAATATTAATTAAAAACTCGGGTAACGATATTTTTCGCCTTCATTTTTCGGAGTGGCAACAGTCTCGCAAGCTGGGGATGAAAATCTTTATTTCGAAAGTTGTTGCCGCTGCTCCCTTTCAAATCCTAGAGTTTGTTAATAAAAAAATTCTAAGTTTTACGACGAAATAAAAATAGGTTTGCCAAACATTAAATACATTATCCTCGATTCCAAAAGTTCGTGGGAAGCCACTTCAACTGTTACCATTTTCGTACGACTTTAATCAGCCGAAATATTAATTAAAAACTCTGAAAGCGCTAATTTTCGCATTCATTTTTGCGAGTGGCAACAGTCTCGCGCGTTGGAGATAAAAGTACTTTATTTCGAAATGTGTTGCTATTGCTCGCTGTCAAATCGAAGAGTTTGTTAATCAAAGTTTTACAAAATCTCTATATATAAATAAAATGTCTGTTTGTGTGTTTGTTTGTTCACGTTATTGATTTCTGATCAATTATGATCATCTTTTTGCCACATTTAATCAACTGAAATTGAATATTGTTAAGGATTTCGTATTTATTTAGCTTTTTATTTAGAATTTTAATTAAAATTGTTTTCTTTTCCCGTGCAACGGAGACGATTTTTGAAGAGAAAGCTACGTCGGAAAATTAAAAATAAAACAGCACGTGCATTTAATATTTTATAAATAAATATCCCCTAACTGCTGTTGCCAACCACAAAATCGAGAAGAATTAAGAAAATAGGTTTTAACAGCATGTTCTAGTGAATAATTAAAAAGCTTATAAAAACCGAATTAACCCTTTGAGGGGCCGTATATAAAAGAATTTAATTTGTGGTAAAATTTTGCATGAATTGTGTCTTATGGACCCTAACAGGACTAACATGCCACATTTAACCCCTACAATTGTATGATGTTTTGACGCCAGACGATAGATTTGAAATCAAAGTTTTTCTCGAGTAAAGTGGTGAAATTAAAATTTTAACTGGAGTAAACTAAGGATAAAAAACTAAGATACTTTTATTCATATTTAACACAGGGTTAGGAAAGTCCCCCTCCACCCATGAACATAATATTTAATCCAAAGCAACTGGTAAATTAATCACAAATAACTAATTATTACATCATAAACAATTATAATATAAATTAATTTGTGTCATCCCACAGAATAGAGAAATGCCAGGTGCTGCCATCTATTGGCATTGTACCCTTTGTATGCGCGCCGGTATATTTTATATACCGGTTTTAAAATCGTATAAATAATGTTCTTTTAATTAACAGTTTTCATTTAATTGCAGCAAATATATAATATTTAGCATTTGTATGACATACATTTGCAAATTTTCTATTTTTTCTCCCCCTTCAATAGAATTTGTGAATCTTCAAACATGATACCTTAAAACGAGGTATATTAATTTCATAATTGCAAAATATTGAGCAATTATAGGGTAGTGCTGCCATTTAGAATCAAAAGAAAACATTAGAAACTCAAGATTAGAACTTTTGGTGTAGAAAAATTATCACCTTTTAGGAGGTTAAAAAATTGCAAACATCCGGTATATTTTTTATACCGGTGCCCTTCAAAGGGTTAAAACACCTCAGCTCAGTTGTTGTTGTTTTAAGCGAACTTGTTTGTTTACTTAATGCTGTTATTGTTTGTAGCGAATTCGCTGTGAGATTCAATTATTTCTCTGTTTTGAATTGAGTTCTGTTTAAGCTTTGAGATATTGTGATATTGTACGAATATCTCTGAGGAAATATTTCAGCATCTCGTTTTATTTCTTGTGAAAATAATAAATTTCGTTAACATTTTAATGACTTGTGCATTCAATCCATTACGAACCCGTACGCACGCAACAATTTTTGGTGTCAGAATTGGGATTTAAATGCCATTAACTTGAGCAATGGAAGAGCAATTAAGGCAATTTATGGCAACCTTTGCTGCATTTAAAGCGAAGATGAAAGCTTCTGTTAAAGAAGAGATGAAATCCGTTAAACAGGAGATGAAAGC
>KK117665.1:144933-161975 GCA_000611955.2 Stegodyphus mimosarum
CTGGTCAAGAGATGGAAGCTGGTCAAGAAAAGATGGAAGCTGGTCAAGAAAAGATTAAAGCTGGTCAAGATTCTGTAAAAGAAGAGATGAGAACCATCCAAGAAAAGATTGAAGCAGGTCAAGAGGAAATGAAAAGAGAAATTACCTGCTTAATAGAAAGTAATTTCGACGCTATGGAAGGCAGAATTGACGCTGTTGAAAATAAATTTCAACACACCGAAGAAAGAGTTTCTTCTTTCAAAGAAAAAATAGAAGAAAGAGTTGATTCTGTAAAAGAACAATTAGAAGGAAGAGTTTCTGCTCTGGAGCAACGAATCGAAGGAAGCGTTTTTGCCTTCCAAAACCAAATCAAACAACAAATCGATGACAAGGTTTCTGCAGAAGTTGATACCCTAAAGAAATTCGTAGCGACGGCATGGAGCAATTCTCATAGTTTTAAATTCTTACCAATGATTGCTCGTCCCTCACTGAAGCTATCTACGTATGATGGGAAGACCTCTTGGCAAGTTTATAAGACGCAATTTTCAATAGCTGATTGGAACGGATGGTATTCCTAAGCTAAGATCTGCCATCTCTCCGTTTCACTGACAGCAGACGCAGAGGATATTCTGCAGACTCTTACCGAAAACCAGAGACTAGACTCCCAAGCTCTATCCGGCGCATTGGAGCTGCGCTTCGGGAAGAAATGTATGAAAGGCTATAGTAGGCTTCAATTAAAATCCCGTCAACAGAAGCCCACCGAAACAATCCAAGAGCTAGCCATGGATGTTGAAAGGCTGTCCCATCCCTTTACGGAATGCCCGACAGAAAGAAGGCAAATACTGTCCCTGCAGTACTTTATCGATGGCATCCGGGATCCTGAAATACAGAAAGCTCTGAGAAGGGCGGATGTTAAAGATATAAAAATCGCTTTACTGTATGCCATGAAATTCGAGGCAGCCCAACAAGCAACTCGTAGAGATCGCTACCCAGTCAGAGCTTCGAAAGTCCAAGAGCCAGTAGATTAGCTGACTGCTAGTCTAAACGATTTAATTAGACAAGTCAATGCCTTGAGACGGAATAATAGTGAAAAGAAACCGACCTAAAGTGCTGGAACTACGGTACTTTAGGGCACATGCGAAGGAACTGGCCTGCCGCCTTCATCGCCTGAGGAATACATCCAAGATCTCCAGGCCCGGTTTGAAATGATGCAGCGTTCTGCACGAGAGCGAGTCAGCTTGGCGACGGAGAAGATGAAGACCAGCTACGACACAAGAGCTACTGGCCATCGTTTCAAGGAAGGAGACAAAGTGTGGTTGTGGAATCCGACTCGACGCAAAGAACTCTTTCCGAAACGACAGTTACCTTGGATGGTCCGTACACAATCCTAAACAGGCTGAACGACGTCGTGATTCGGATCCGTAAGTCATCGAACTCTAAAGTCGTGCATTGCGACTGGTTAGCTCTTTACTATGGCCATAGTACGTAGTGTATATAATTGTAAATAGTAATGTAAACAGTATAAGACCATGGTCCTTTTTGTATTTAGCATATGATAGTATTTGATTTGTATTTAGTATTTGATAGTATTTGATTTGCTGAATGTTACTTATTGCAACTATTGTTTATTTTGTTATTGTAATGTAATGTTTATTATTGCATTGATACCTTAGTTGTAAGTTTGACTTCCTGTCCAGGGACGTACTGCCCGGGACGTGCAATCCTTGGGAAAGGGACAGTGTTACGGATTTCGTATTTCTTTAGCTATTTATTTAGAATTGTAATTAAAATTGTTTTCTTTTCCCGTGGAACGCAGACGATTTTTGAAGAGAAAGCTACGTCGGAAAAGTAAAAATAAAAGAGCGCGTGCGTTTAATATTTAATAAATAAATATCTCGTAACTGCTGTTGCCAACCACAAAAGTCGAGAAAATAGATTTTACCAGCATGTTCTAGTGGATAATTAAAAAGCCTATAAAAGCCGAATTAAAAAACCTCAGCTCAGTTGCTGTTGTTTTAAGCGAACTGTTTGTTTACTTAATGTTGTTATTGATTGTAGGAATTCCCTGTGTGATTGAATTAGCTTCTCTATTTTGAATTGAGTTCTGTTTAACGTTTGGGATAGTGTGATATTGTACGAATATCTCTGAGGAAATATTTCAGTATCTTGTTTTATTTCGTGTGAAGAGAATAAATTTCGTTAACGTTTTAACGACTTGTGCATTCAATCCATTGCGAACGAGTACGCACGCAACAATGTATTTGAAATAGTGGATGGAAATGGGCTTTTACGAGTATTTGATTAGAAAGATGAAAATCGTTAAAAACTGCGTGTCATTTTTGCTGAAATAATGGGGGAGAATTACCTTATGTTTCTATTGAAATTTTTATGTGGGTTTCCATATCGCATCAAAGTTAAAAAATGTATGGCTATGAATTGCATTTTTTGCATCGTTATTAGAGAAGGATTACAGCGGTATTGTTCTCTCTGTCGTTAGATGCATTACTCTCAATCTAACTCAACTGGCATGGGGTATTGCCGCTAATAAATAAATAAAGAGAAAATATCAAGGTTTTTCAAACGTCTGTTGAATCGTAATCCTAAGCCAAATCAACTAATATTGTTCAACAATTAATCAATTCTCCAATTTTAGCGAATTTTTCGAAAATAATACTGTAATTGTAAGAGAATTAAAAATAAGAAAAAAACGCTGAGGATATTAACAGAAAATCATTTATTAAGGTTGAGTGTCACCGGCAGGATTTCCATTAAAAATGTTTCTCCCTTGAAAAATGATTTCTGATGGAACCGATTATTTTTTCCCTCAAAAAAAAGTGAGCGAATTTTAGGGTTTAGAATTCTTCTAGCGAAAGGCAATATTGGATATCTGCGTCTTCGCAAAGATTTTTCAATTTATTTAAGTTACCATAGAAATACTCTTAAGAAGAACGTAAGAAGCACAGTGTTTGCGGGCAAAGAGTTTAGAATTAGATTACTAAATATTTAGGAGGCTTTGTTTAAATACAAATTTAAATTCAGTTATAATTGAAGAAATCAAATTGCATTCATTATACAGCTTATAATATTTTTTCTTGAATTTTACTTTTTTAAATATACTTAAATCTGATTTAGTAATTAAAATGATTTGCGAATGATGGATCTAGTAAAATAGTTAAAACTTTTTTCCGAATAATTCTAATACCGTTCTCTCTTATTTTTCAACGCAAAGCCCAGATTTATAATTGCGTTACATCACCATTAACATTAACACTCGAAATAAGTCCTCATAAGGAGAAACGAAATATTTACTTAAAAAGCCATTTTCATTCATTACAGTCTACAAGTAAGTAAAAAGCAACTAATAAAAAAAAATTTTCAAGTTTTCAGATGACATATTAAGCCCAAATGAGCGTTTTGTTTTCATTTAGAGACATTTACAGATGCGTTTACAGACACGTTTCGAGAGCATTTGGGCTAACGCCACATTGGACTAAAATATTTAAAAAAAGCATATCTTTAAAATTTTCGATATGCAGTCTCGGGCACTGGAAAGTTTTATTCCCTACAGTATTGCCACTGCTCTCTTTGAAATTGGTGAGGTTTTAATGAAAAATTCGTTAAAATTTTACAAAATATGAATTAGAAAATAAAGCAAATTCCACATTCCAAATTCGGGCTTCCTGGTTTCGATGTTCGGTTGGAAGACTATGTTATTCAAAATTTGATTCCTCTAGATACTGTTGTTTTTTCACAGTACGCGAAACATACATGTATTCATATAGATTTTTCATTATTTAGTTTCTTTAAATTTAATACAGGGCTATAATATTTCGTGGCAACAATTTAAAAAGTTATACAGCCGTTTATAGCAAGGATGTTAGAATAGATGGAGTAAGCCTGACGTCACAATAATGAACAAAAGGAAATATTAGCAACGTGACGTCAAGAACAATCATGGCCGCCATGCATCGTATGAGTAAGACTACGAAAAACATCGTTAAATAAACTTACACTGAATTTGAAAGAAAATATCAACGTCCGCAGGCTCAAAGTGTGTTTAGGCATTATTTGCATAAAATACCATTGAAATTTGCATTGATCTTCGAAGTTTTACCATTTAATATATTGTGCTATAAGTACCATTTACACCATGTACTCTGAGCAAAAAAAAAAATTTAAAAAGAAAAAAATAAAAATCTGAAATGTTTCAGATTTTAAATTACGTTTAAAGGGGCTCTTTTTAACATTTTGTGTGTTACCTTTATTTATTAAATATCATGTTCTTGGCACTTAAACCATAAAATTCAGTTCTAGAGCAATATCGCAGAATAATTTTAAAACTGAGCATATCTTTAGAATTTCCGATACACAGTCTCACGCGCTGGAGATAAAAATGTTTTTTCTGGACAACATTGCCATAGCTCGCTTTGAAATCCTTGAGTTTGTTAGTCAAAAATTCGTTAAAGTTTTACAAAATATTAAATCGATAATAAAACAAATTCCAAATCTCAAATTTTGGCTTTCAGATGCTCATATTCGCAGTAGGATTACGTCATTCAAAATTCGATGGCTCTAGGTACCGTTGTTTTATCACAATACGAGAAACATACATACATTTATGCAGATTCTTCATTATTTAATTTCGTCTTCTGGTTTTTATATTTAGATTTGGGGAAGTTTTATATTTATTATGAAAAAATAAAATGAGAAGAAATTTGACTCGCGTACGATAAATTTGACCGGGATATTTATTTCAAAAATTTGGAATTTCTGATGTTTTATTCAACTTGCCTTGAGGGATCGGTTAATTAACATAGAATAATTCGAGGGAATAATTTTAAATGAAGTGAAGCAAAAAATGTGTATACCTTAACAGGCCGCACAAATTCATGTGGTGCCCACATAAGAGTTTTTTATAAGTGCTCCTTTCTTATTAGTAGATCTTGTGATTTTGAATTAAACAATGTTTCGACTGTCAAACTGCTTTAACTATATTTAAACGTTGAGATGTAGCAACTCTTAACAATCCTGGAAAAAACTCTTGTTACTAATTTGGGGACTTACGGCGATATCTCGCCAACTTGAGGATTTTTAAGATGTTTCCGTAATATGCATTTTAAACCTCAGCAATTTTTGCAAAAACTTCGAAGGTAACTGAGAAACCCTATATAAACAACAGTGCTTCAGATATTTCAGAGTTCAGTAAAGAGTTCACGGAGTGAATCATATCTGAATTGAATAATTTTTGCTTTAGGGATTACTCTAGTAATATCTTTGATATGGCGATATTCAGAAATTTTTGTGTTCAGAAAATTTTTCCTGATGTCCGTTTTCTTCTTAATTTGTTTACAGATATTTGCTTTGCTGTGTGTTGTTACTAATGCAATAAATTGTCAATTTTTTCGTTTTATCTTGCGTAGTTACTGAAGAAATATTCTCGGAGCTGTAGCACGTAACAACATAATGATGAATAACACGGAGTACTGCCTACACACTTTCATTTATTGCATATGTGCGCAATTTTTTTCTCACACTAAGAAAATATTCTACTTTTTTCTTTTGTATTCAGTTTCGATGCTATGGACATTACCGTCTGCTATACTATAAACTCATTATATTACACATTCAAGTGCTATACAATAAGCGCATACTACGCTTTCTTAAGAGTTTTATTAAAATTACAATATCAAGTTATTTTCATGATTTGCATTCAATCACTGTATGCATTTCTCCACGAAGTATAAACGTATATTTGCCTTTATGGATATCATAATAGTATTTAGACTTAGACAAATATAAGGCACAAGTATCTGGAGTTTAGAAAGAAAACTCCATCTTTAGAATTGCTGCTTTTATTGATTTGAAAGTGAGTTTATTAATTTCATTTCGAGATTGAGTTTATTTATCTAATAATTTTATAAAAATTTTAGGAAATTAAATTTTTACGCCACCTTCGAGATCGATACTTTTGCTATTTTCTTTCCAATTTAGCTCCCTGCAAAACAGTATTTTTGCAAAAATTTTAATGTAGTAAAGAAGAAGTTTACCAATAGCAATCTTTTATCAAGATCACTCATGTAAAAATTAAAATTTACTAAGATTTGTCACATGACTACATTTTTATATACTGTATGTGTGTATAGTGAAATTTTCAAGTGCGATTTAAATATAGTGAAGGTTCATGACTTTTCTCAAAAAGTCGATAGCTAGAAAATTTTCAGGAATCTTGATTTAACGCATACCATCTTCATACATAGTTTATCACAAACTCAGTGCTCAGTACATGATAATTGTATTACAAAATATTCATTTCATAAACTAATTCTTACAGCTATCATTTTCTCCTTAGAATTCCCTTAAGATCCCATAATTTGGTCACATCATTTTCCTCACCTTCTGTATTAATAAAACTATCGGAAAGTCTTCTATGTAACAGCAAAGAATAAAATAAAAAAAATTATCTTCGGATACAATATTTCACCTCATCATTCAGAGACTTTAGGGGAGGGTTTGGAGGAGGGGAATGAATGAGCGAAGCAAAGTGTCTCAAAATCTAGTTACCACGCCTGTCAGAGCCGAGACAGAGTAATGACTGCCAGGAACAAAAGCCAGCTTCTTGTAAAAAGGAACCAGTAAGATGTGAAACTAGTAAATTGATTGCGTGTAGGTGTCGGTTCTCATTCTTCTCTATGCTCAAGATAAAAATGACACGCTCATAAAACAGAGCAATGAAGTAATTGTTGATTATGGAAGATTTAGTGTAAGTTCACCAGCGTTTAACCCTTTCAAAGTTGATTTGTGAATAAATTATTTCAATGTTTGTTTTATTTTCAAAGCATATACAACTCTTTACAAACCTCAATCCCATTGAAACACAGTAGCTTGCAATCCATTAATGAGCGTTTTGACGATCCAGATGCAATTATCAATACTTAAGACAGTAATTATGTTTATGATTAATCAAGAATTAATAATTAATAATTCTAATTATAAAGTTAATATTAAACTAGCGGGCGGCGACAAAAGCAATATTTATAAGTTCTATACACTGGAAAACTGAAAATAAAATAAACTATTAGTTTAACGTACTGTATACACTACTCCCAGCTGCTATTTTGTCTTAAATGATAAAACAATCAGTGCCTGAAAAGCGGTTCGTCAGGAAACAGTGGAACCTACATTCGTAACACTGTTGTTCTTTTGTCTGGAATAAAATGCTTAAGCTAACTTGGTTTATCTAACTGTGGCAAATTATGCTTGGGATATCTGCCAAATAGAAGGGATGCCTTTGAGAAAGAATTTTTTAGGAAGCAAAATTTATGACTTATATGAACAACTGAAAGGCAAGTACATAAAATATATCAACACGAATGAAATCAGTTCATATTTTTTAAGCAACAACCAATTCGTAAACAATTTTTTTGTTGCCAAAGCAGGAAACAAAAATTTTAGACACTTACATTAATACATGTACGTATAACGTCATGATATAAATTTATTGTAATATATTAACTTTTTCTCAATATTAATAAAAAGGAATTAATGCAGCAATAACACGCCCTGTCAGTTATCTTAATATGAAACATAAAAGTTAAACAGCAGCTATATATTTAAAATGCTGACATTAAACGAAACATTTTTGACTTGGAATAAAGTCACATGAAATCCCGTGCTTTCTTGGATGTCAGAACATGACCTTTTACTATAATAGTAACATATTTATTGTTTGGAAATGTTATTTTATTTCATATTTTGTAAAACTGACAAATGTTTGATTAACAAACTCTTCGATTTGAAAGCGAGTAGGGGCAACACTTTAAAATAAAGCAAATTTTTATCTCCAGCGTGCGAGACTGTTGCCAGTCGGAAAAATGAGGGCGAAAATGAGCGTTTTCAGAGTTAATTAATATCTCAGCTGATTAAAATCGTACGAAGATGAGAATGGTTGATATGGCTTCTCTCGTATTTTTGGAATCCGGAGGTACCTCTCTCAACTTCTCGCCGTTTCAGAGGAGATAATGCCACAAACAAGCAGACAGACAAACGCGCACAGATTTTTATAGCGTAGATGACGCAGTTATACAGAACCTGTGCTTCTTGTCATATTTTTTTATAATTATTACAGAAAATATTAAATTACGTGGCATGGTAACAGTAATTTACGTATTCTAATTGAAAAAAAGTGGAAAATTTAGAAGAATTGACTCAAGAATGTAAATAATTATAATGCTAGGGTTCGTTTATATTGTCTCTTGTTGTAGTTTTAAATAATTAATACTCATAGAAAATAATGAATTTGAATTCACTTAGCTTAATGTTCACACATGTATCGACAGATATGTTTTTTTCGCTGCCATTATTATTAGCATTCACTGCAGGAACATTTCGTTTGCGAAGTATAATAAAAAATTCTGCTACGTATTGAAATTTACCGTCAAATATTTTAAAAAAATTATCTCATGCATTTCATTCCAGTGAATAAGAGCTGGTTTTTATAGCTGCGTGGATAAGTACCTAATAAATATAACTTAAGTAATTAAAAAAAAGAAAAATCTGAAAGGTTTCAGATTTTAAATTACATCCAAAGGGGCGTTTTTTTTTTTTACATTTTGTGTGTTACCTTTATTTATTAAATATCACGTTCTTCGCGCTTAAACCATAAACTTCAGTTCAAGAACAATACCGCAAAATAATTTAAAACTAAGCATACCTTTAGAATTTCCGATACATAGTCCCACGCGCTGGAGATAAAAATGTTTTTTTTTTCTGTACAGCGTTGCCATTGCCCGCGTTGAAATCCTTGAGTTTGTTAATCAAGCATTCGTTAAAATTTAACAAAATATGAAACTGATAATAAAACAAATTCTAAATTTCAAATTTGGACTTCCAGATGCCCTGCCCATATTCGGGTGGAAACGTTCAATATTCAAAATTTTATGGCTCTAGGTACCGTTGTTTTATCACAATGCGAGAAACATACATTCATTTTTGCCCATTCTTCATTGCTTAATTTCCTTAAATATAATACAGGACGATAATGTTTGGTTAACAGTTATTTTAAGTTCATGCATCTTTCTTATCTTTCTAGTTTCAGCTTACGATTTCCTACCAGAATGTAATTTCAGAAACGCAGTTAATGCAAATGAGTAAAGAGTAGTATTTAAGTCGACGTTTCACCAACTTCGAGAGAGAGAGAGTCTGAGTTTCTGACTAGCGCGCGTTTGGCTTTTGGCTACGTCTCTCTTAGCTATTGTTACGCTTGGCCATACTTTAGGCCCTTGTTTGGCTTCGCCGACTTAATTCAGATTTAGAGGCCCACAACTTAGAATCTTGATAGCTTGGGCTATATCTTCAGTCAGCTTTAGTTAAGCTTAGTTAAGTTTAATTTTATATTCCTTAAGTTCAAGCCCTGGAGGCTTTGCTGTACGTTCCGAGTTAGGAAATGATTGTATTTATTGTGAGAGATAAAGGGTAGTTAACCCTTCTTAAGTCTTACGTCTCTGTTAACACACTTAAACGATTATTCGCTTGTTAGTGTTTGTGAGGTTCAAGGATTGAGCACTGAATTAAATAAGTAAAACCCCACATTTGGCGTCCGAACTTGGTCTTAATGAACCACGCCGCGATGTAGTGAATATTTCTCGTTGATCCTCCGACTTTTCAATTCCCTCAACCACAACCAAACCCAATGGAGAGATTCGGGTTCATCATGGAAACAATGAGAGCGGCAATGAAGCCAGCAGCAACTTTTGACGGAAGAGGTTCCGTGATGACTTTCGTGGAGCAGCTGGACTTACACTTCACATTATATCCTGTGAACCAGCCGCAGAAAATTATCATCGCTACATCGAAGCTCTCGGTTGGTACAAGAATATTGGCAAGAGTTTGTTGGGGGATACAGGATTCGAAACGTATACTGGAAAAATTTTTTAAATTCGCTATTAAAAGCATTCCCAGTTGTGAGAGACTGCGAGAAATTAGAATCGGAATTATTTAGTAAATATCAAATTAATTTCGACAAATTCCCAGACTTCAGCCTAAGGAAGATCCACATTGTCAAATTATTATATGGGAAAAGGCGCGACAAAAAAATGATCGAAATCTTATTGCCGCGGTTACATCCGTCAATCCAGGACTTTCTTTAAGTCAGAAATCCGCAAACCCTCGAAACCTTATTTAAAATATCTGTGAAATTTCAGAGTAGGCGAGTGGCCGAAAAGGCGCGTGCAAACAATTGTAGACAGCATTCAAGGTTTCCCGCTCAAACGAAACCTCAAGGTCAGCAAAATTCGTATCGGGAAGAGGGGAAATTTGCAAAGCCAGATAAGAAAAAAACTGCTCAGACAAAAGCGTGGGGAAATAAAAAGCAGCTGGATCAAAGGGCCGAGAAGAAAAATTTAAACTAATCACGGTGACTAGAAGTAGGGTCAAGTTCCCGTCTAGGAAGGAAAATCCCTCAGAAATCAAACTGAATACTGTAGTCGTACAGAATTTCGTCTTGCCAGAGATCCATATATTATTACATGAAGTTAAAACAACCACAGTGGATTATAATACACAGAAAAAAATCAAAGAATTAAGCATTATTCCAGGCAAAAAGGTTGGTAGCATGAATGTTTTTGTGGTTTACCGCATATGTTTCCCCCATTTTTTTGTGTAATGTGAAAATGAACCATTTTTCCATAGAAATTCTTTCACAAAGGCATCTCTTCTATTGTGCAGATATCCCAAACGTACTTTGCCACAGTTTCATAAACCATTTTAGCTTAAGCATTTTATTCCAGACAAGAGAACAACAGTGTTAGGAATGCTGGTTCTACTGTTTCCCGAGAAACTGCTTTTCACTCATTGCTTTTTCTTTTATGACAAAATACAGTTCCTTCAGTTTCAGTGGAATCATCATCTTATCTATTGTTCTTCCGCATAATGGGATATATTCCTATATTATCACCAGAGTCTGCTTTTAGCAATAGTTTTCTCACTTTTTAAAGCTGCGTCTACTATATCATAATTCAACAATATCATTGCTAGATACTGAAATGCTTCGAACTTCTTTTAAATCGCATCGGGGCAATTTAAATCATAAATATTGTTATGGTTTTTGTATTTAGATAGCTAATTTTAGTAGAATTATAATTAAAATTGTTCTATTTCCCCATGCAATGCAGCGCGAGACAAATTTAAGAGAAAACCATGACGGTAAAGGAAAAATACAGGAGCACGTGCATTTAACATTAAATATATGGATCTCCGCAACTTGTATTTAAGATGTAAATAAATAAATGTAATTGACTACTATGCCAGTTGTAATCTTAATTCCACTCGCTTTGCTTTCCGGAAATCTCGAGAAAAGGAAATTACTAGAAATATCTCGTGGGCGATTGAAATCTGTAAAACGCTAGAGAGAGAGCATCTCAGCTCAATACCCATCATATCCAACACATCACAAGTAAAACAACTAAAGTTATGCAATGCCTCTACCCGCTCATCGGTAAATATTTAAACTTAGATCTTGGCAAAAAACGTCTGATTTATCTGTCTACTGTAAGAACTGTCATGTCATATGTTTCTCCTGCTTCGGCAACGGCTTCAAAAAAATGACACAAACTGCAAACTGTGCAAAGCAAATTCCTCAGAATTATGACTAATGCTAGCATGTTTGTCCAACCGCTGTAACCGCTGCCCAAGTATCTGCACAAGACCAACAAAACATTCTTCCAAAATGCATTGAATTGCAGCCACATGATGCATTTCAACTTATTCTCTTACGAAATTTTAAATGAAGATCGTAATCTGCGACCCTATACTGCATTCCTCCTTACAGACAATCTGGATTTTCCTAATTAATTTTTGTGTTTATTTTAAACTTGCAAAGTTAAGAACCTCTGCAGTTGCATGATATGGCAGAAGAAAATTATCTCCACTCAAGATGAATTATTTTATTTAACTATTCATGAAATTTTTTATCTTTCATCTAATTTTAAGAGGTAAGTACCCAGCCATTCCGATGTCACCACCTGCTCACGTGACCATGGTCACTTCCCCTTCGACACTTTCGACAACTCATCTTTGACTCAGTTTAAGCATCAGTCTGCCTTCATGCTCACAGTGGAACAACACTTCAAGACAGCCGGAACACGCCGTCAATTACTTGCACAACAATGGCGGCATATCAATGGTGGTTCGAGTTGGAGATCTCAGCTCAGTTGTTTAGTTAGCTGCTGTTGTTATCGTTGCGAGTTCAGCGGGAGATCGGATTAGATTTATCTTTAAATGCGCTGTACATTGCCTTATAGTTAACGTTTTTAGTGGTTTGAAGTAAAACTACTGATTATTATTGCGTGATATTGTAAACACTTGTTCGAATATCTCCAGACAATTCTGGAGTTCTGTTAAATTTCTTTTGGTAACAATAAGTTTTACTAACCTATAGAGACATTAGGTACTTTTTTGAAAAGCAACAGAGATGAAAAATGAGCAATGTCCTCGCCGGGACTCAAACCACGGACCTCTCGAATACGCGCCGAATATGCTGGCCATTACACCACGAAGGCATGCTAAAAAGGCATGAGAAATACCTTATAAAATTTTTATCGGACTTGCTCATTAAATCTGTTACGAACCCATACGCACGCAACAATATACTAATTTTTAATTGAAAAGTTGGTAGAAGCAATAAGGGAATACTGCATTTGCTCAGCAAATGGTTCTATACAGTTGTTATTCAAACCACACTTCAGCTGGGGAATGGGTTGCAGTGTCACAGCTCGTTTGGGTTACAGTCATTCCTCAATTTCGATTCTTTCTTATCTGAATGTTAAGCCCAAATGACAAAACTACGCAAAGAATTCTTGTCATATACACTGTTATTGAAGACTGAAATGCCTAGATTACCCTTGGTAAGACGTTATAACGTATGATCTGGAATTACTGTCAGACACGATTGTAAATTCTCAAATTAAAAAACTACGCATTCTTAATTATATATACAGTGATTAGCACTTTAATTATATCATAAAAACATTTTCAGTAACTCATAATCTTTACTGCATTTTCAGTAATTATTAATTAAACTTCAAGCTTCTTCTCAGGTAACGTATTTATTTATTTATTATCGCTATATTATAGAAAATTTTAAATTTCAGAATCCGTTTTTAGAATTTTATAGTCTGTTATGCTAATCAAAGGGGATTTTCTTTTCAGTTGCTATTGTAGAACTTAATCGTTAACACTTTCGATTTTGTATTTGCTCTAACTGTAACAGAAAACGCAAGTGGAAAACAAATTTTAGTTTCTAACAAAAATATGTATCAACACAAAATTATTACATTAAATTGTATCCTTCAGATTTTGAAAGATGCAATTTAATATAAAAGAATTGTATCTCTCAAAGTATCAAAGGAATTCTTGAATAGAAAAATGACAGATTTCATGAAGAATTTTTGTACAATATATACGACTAGAAAGCAAAGTCTAAATCTTTTTAAGAAGGCAGATTCCTGTCATTCTTAACCTCAGGTTTTAGAGAATGCCAAAAATAAAATGGCCGAGCTCGTATAGAAATTTTATTCCTGTCGCTCCCATAAAAGACAATTTGAAGTAAAGCAAAACTTGCAAAATGCATCAACTGCATTTTTCTCTCCTGAATGTCGGCAGAGAGATTTTCTAGCATAAAATGTATCCTGCTTGTATTATTTAAAATAATAAAAAGAAAATCTGAAATATTTCAGACTTTAACGGTCACCCGAAAGGGTTTGTTAGTTTTTTACGCTCTCGCTAATCACGGAGTCAACCAGTCTGCTTTTACACTCACTCCTTTTTTTTTTTTTTTTTTTTTTTTGTCTTTTTAGCTTTATTATTAAGCAGCATTTTCTTCGTACTTATGGCATGTACAATTCAACAGCACAATTACAAAATTTCTAAAAGCAGCATAGCAGTATACGTTTAGAATTACCGATGCAGAGTTGAAGTGTTGGCAAACAATTTTCTGCCTTTTTTTCAGACTTTTCTCAATTTATAATATCAATATTCAGTTTCCCTACTATACAGAACAGTTTAATGACGCTTTACAAAATATTTTTGTGACTTTTTATTATTAACGTTTTGCGTGTTTACTTTATTTGTTAAGTATCACGTTCTTGGTGATTACACACGACTCAACAGCAAAATCACAAAATATTTAAAAACAGAGTATCTTTATAATTTCCCGTAGACAATCTCGCGTGCCGGAGATGTTTGTTTTTTACTCTCGCTTTGAAATCATGGAGATTGTTAATCAAAAATTTGTTAAAGTTTTACAAAATTTGCAATAGATAATAAAACAAATTCGAAGCTCAAATTTCAGGCTTACACGTGCACACTTTTGGGTTGCGGAATACGTTATTCAAAATCTGATGGCTCTAGATACAGTTGTGCTTTCACAATGCAAGAAACATGCGTAATGTACGCATGCAAAATCTTCCTTATTTAATTTCGTTAAATATAATACAGGGCGATATTATTTGGTGGCAACACTTTGAAGAGTGATAAGCCGTTGATAGTGATCCAACGCAAAATGCCGTTTCGATACTAATATGCGATTCGCGACTAACGTCCCTTTTGGGTTAACAGATTTTGATTAATCTAACTTTGTTCCTGTAGCGTCTGTTTATTAGTTGAAAATTAAAGTTTTAAATGCACAAAGCACATTTATTAGTAACATAATTATTGTAAAGAATGCACGGCATGGATCATAATTCATTACACTCAACAAACAATCATTCATATCTTTACATAGATCAGCTGATTTTGCATAGCAATACCAAACCTTTTCTGCCAATATTCTCGTTTCGCAATGATTAATTAGCACCACTACGTAAAAGCAGATCTCTTGCAGAAAGGAACCTGATTCCAGTGCTTTCCTATTATGTTTACCCGTTATAAAAAAGCCAAAATCTGCTTATTAAGTTAATCAGCAAAGCAAAATAAAAATACTCTCTAATTTAATGACGACCTGACATCAGGTTCCGATAAAGCAGCTAAGATAACTGTATTCAAGTCAAGTTTTAAAATCTTACAAATATTCTATCACCTTCATGCCGAAGCACCATAATGAAGATCCTTGCTTTCTGGCATATTCTGGGCACTCTTCAGAAAGGCAATGGCACCACTGTGGTGAGAAAATAGTTTAAGTAGCATTACGATAAGGTTCTGATGCAGTCTTGTGCTGATAGCTGTAAATTACACTGCGAAATATTACAGGATAATTTTTGAAGTACAGGTTATATTAATACGTGCATAACTGCTTAATTCTGAACTTGGTATTAAAGGCTAAAATGGAGTACTAATTTTTACAATAATAATTTTACAATTCTCTTTATTTTCACTTCATCATCATTGGTGGCTTTCCATTCAAACTCAGATATACCGGCTTACAAATAAAGTTACAAACCTGGATTTTTAATTTGTTTGAGAAAATTGTTTTTATTTATTTCTGATTTATTTTCAAATTTCTCAATTCTTTGATGAAGTATAATACGAGTAATTGCCTTTTTACTGCACAAAGGTACTGTAAGTGCAAAGTACTATAAATTTATACATCAGGAAATTTAAAATTTTTCATTTGTTTAAATACAATCGAAAAATGAATTAGCTATTACCAATAAGTTGTTGCAGGAGACAAACGTTAGACATCTTCCTATATTTTTAATTATAATAACACCTCTGCAATCCTTAATTTTTTGTAAAATTTTCCTTAATTTTCTCATGAAGTTCTTAACGGATCACAAGATCCCACTTTCTAAGGAAATTCCTGCTTAATTTTCTCCGAGCACTTTCTACATAGCTTTTATTAATTCCTGCCGCTAGAATTTTTATTTACTTCCTTTTAAGATTCATTAATGCTTGCCATATGAATTTTGATTAACTCATTGATGTCAACCTTATTTACTTCTTTTTTTAATTCTTTTCAAATATTTTGATTAGCTTTCTGGGTATCTATTAAAACTATTAAAATTCGACTTTGAATTTTCTATCAAGAATCTCTCGGCACTCTCGTTAAATAATTAATTTGTCTCGGAATTTTCTATATCTACATCTATATTTTTCATACAATTGTTGTTTCAGTTTAAAAATTCAGCCGCCTGTAGACAGAATTATATATACTACTTTCCCAACCCTTTACTTCCAAACGCCTAATCTGCAGGTTTAACAGATTTTAGCATATTAAGAGATATACATAACCACTTGCTGATGCATGCAGATTTCTGAATAATTACAAAGTACCTAAAAGAACACAGTATGGCTGTACCTTGCGAAAGTCCAGTAATTTATTCATTTAAACAGATTTTTATCTATTTTTTTTTGTATCCCTCAACAAAATTTTTTGCTATTAAAATTTGGACAGAATGACTATGGTCAGTAAATCTTTGTGTTCTTGCACTCGTTATTTGGTGAGTGTATTTTTTCAGTTCAACTATCTTTTGCAGCCCAATCATCTTTTGTGAAAGTCGTTCTTTTCATCGAAAATACCTTGCAAACATAGAAGTAAATTGCTATATTTCTTGAACCTACATTAAACATTCTCCTTCAGTTTTTTCCCGGTATGCTTTGTTACACATGCAAACATATTTCTTTAACGACCGAGTTACAATTTAGCAGTACCCACAGAAGAAATATTTGATGCAGGTACATAGGTGGCGCGTTAAATTCTCAAGCACATACGTGAGTGGGAGGTGTACCGTATACTGTAGTTATAAGCAATTATAATGTTTTCACTAGACTTCCGCGCCTCTACGCATCGTGTATTTCCATTCCCAATACCACGCCCCACCCAACAGTTAGTCATTAAAACATTATTTACGTACTATGGACCATTCATAACAGCACACGTAACTAAAAAGAAACTTGTAGATTTTAATCAAAAAAAACTTCCTTGATTTCACTAGACCGCGCCTCTACGCATCGTGTATTTCCATTCCCAATACCACGCCCCACCCAACAGTTAGTCATTAAAACATTATTTACGTACTATGGACCATTCATAACAGCACACGTAACTAAAAAGAAACTTGTAGATGATATTA
>KK117665.1:165673-193944 GCA_000611955.2 Stegodyphus mimosarum
GAGGTTACTATTTAGAATTGAGAAGGGAAATTTACGTTGTTAATTTAAAATTTAATCTTAGACATATTCTTAATTTTTCTTACATATATATATATATATACATGTGCGATCATTTAATGCGTAGAAGGAATAAGGAAACATTAACAGCTTGCAGTCGTCATGGCCGGAGTTAAATGCGTACTGACGAAGACAACGAAACTGGATTTCGGCAAATCACCAATCTTTATTTTCAAGCATATCAAATCATTTTCTTACGGATGAAATATTCCTAGATCATAAGCAATTACAATGATTCCTTATATATACAGATAGATGGATACGACGTCATTTTCGTTAAGTGGGCATAGCAGAGGAGATATTTTAACAGTGCTGGAAGCTATGGAAGGAAGATGATATAGCTAGCTTGCGAGCAGTAATTATACCGAGTACATGCGGAAAGTACTCTAAGCTATGATTGGTTAATTTTGGGTTCTTATATAACATGGAAGGATCTCGAATTTGGGAGAACAGAGGAATTTAGGGGAAGAGTACCAAATCTAGAACAGTTAGTTTTGAGGAAATCTATCTATCTATTTATATATATATATCAAAAAAATTTCTTTTCTTGTTTGTCTATGCTAGTCCTCCCCTGATTCACACAGGATAGGTCCAGATTTGATCCTCTGCTCGGCTTTGTGGCAAAACTTTGTAGAGACATTATTTTTTTTTTATGCAAGAGACGTGAAAAATGAGCAATGCCTTCGCCGGGACTCGAACCTTGGACCTCTCGAATACGCGCCAAGTGTGATGACCATTACACCACGAAGGCATACTAAGAAGGCGGGAGAAAAACCTTATATACTCCCCCTTTTAAAGGGCGACTGGGGATTAGGGGAGCCAATCGCCAAATCCTGTTGGTGGAGAATCCTCTTCCACCACCATTTTGTAGTTCGGGGGCCACTGTAGAGACGTTAGTTTTTTTTTATGCAGGAGACGTGAAAAATGAACAATGCCCTCGCCGGGTCTCGAAACTCGGATCTCTCGAATACGCGTGCTGACCATTACACCACGAAGGCATGCTAAGACGCCGGGAGAAATACCTTATAACTTCACTCTTGGGCTCTCACATCTATATACTTTAATCATGCACACAGATATTTGTCATTTCTTTTACAAAGTAACCTTTTCTAAAGGGTTACTATTTAAACATCACAACATTAAAAAATAAGATTGACAAGAAATCTTAAATAAAAGTAGCCATAGTTCTCTATATTTATACTTAGTTCTGGGAAAACAACGAAACAATTCATCGCAGTACTTCTGTCGCGCACGGTAAAAGGAAGTTCCCGAGTAACAAAATATATGTGAATGATAAATCCTGAACTAGTATCCATACCAAGAGCAAAGCGTGTATCGTAATATCATGCGAAATAAACATATATATTTTTTGCCCCCATCGTCTTAGGGGAACTAGAACAGCGAGATTCTATCCGAAAAGTCAATTCGTAAACCATGTCAAATACACTTGCGTCAAGAATATTTTTTATTTGTACTATTTGGATGCGTAACATATTCTTGGCATCAAATCTACTTCTTCGGAGTTTCACTTTTTTTTCTCCTTCATGTATTTCGTCTTATGTTGCCTTTTTGCTGTCTCTGAGGTTTATTGATTACATTTTTTCAGAAATGTTGCATTTATTATTTACTTATAAAACCAAAAGAGGTAAAAATGATTTCAGATTGAAAGCATTTTATTTGTAAGTTTTCTTTCACAAATTGCTCATTCAGATTTTTTGATGACTTTTAAAAACCAGAGAACTAGTACAAAGGACAATGCAAACATTCTCATTGTTGCAAACTCTTATAAAACAAATAAGTATAATGAGTTCCAATTTGGATGAAAATAAGTGGCAAGAAGGGAGATTGTTTTCTTCAAAGAGATGGGGGTAAATAATTATTTCAGTATTTTATCGACAGAGCGTCGATAAATAAGTAATTGCTAAAAATATTTTGTCTACTATGAATTTTGGTTTAAAAGAATGATAGCATTGGTCTAGATTTGCTCAAGAAAAAGCACGCAACGTCGAACAACGTCGTAACGTTGCGGAGTTTTCATATGTTACTTTAAGTAATATATACATGGTATATAATTTTTTGTAAATTAAGTACAACAAGCTTAAAATCCATTGTTGGGAACCACGGATAATGAGGCAAAATGATTAAAAACAAAACGAAATGTTTCTGACGAAAAATCATTTTGACAAGCCATAATTTTTGTCGAATTTTTAACAAGACAAGAAGTGCTTCCAGTCTGTTAATGATGAACTGCACATATCAGCACACCTCAGCGAGCATTAAGTAAGGAATTCTATTAATGATATCCGGTGTAAAAAACAATAATCGGTGGTAAATTCAGTTTATAAAAGTTCTCCTTTAATTTGTGCAAAATTTACAATATAGACTATATTTACCGAAATGCTACCCTGTAATGATTAATGGAAATTTTACATAAGTTAAACTGCTGCAAGACACGCGTTAAGTCGAAGATTTAAGAAGTAGTCAGACGTAAATAAGTTTAAATAGCTGTAAAGAAAACTGGTCGTCTCCAATGAAGTTGGGCAAACTGATGAACATTACAAAGAGATTTTGGACGATCACGAGATATGTCTTGTATAGGATTTGTAGGATTGACTAAAACATATGCAGTCTTTCATAATTGCAGGTCTAAGTTTAAAATGAATGAACTATAAACAAAATTTATCGTTTCTAAATCTCAGTGAGAATGTATGGCACAAAGGTAAGCAGAACAAAAACATTTCGGATTTTACATTACGCCCAAAGGAGCGTTTTTTAAAGTTTTGTGCGTTACCTTTGTTTATTAAACATCATGTTCTTCGCGCTTAAACCATAAAATTCCTTTCAACGGTAATATCACAAAATAATTTACAAAGAGCATATCGCATACCTTCAAAAGTTTCGATACACAGTCTCGCGCACTAAAGATGCTTTTTTTTTCGTATTGCCATCGCTCGCTTTGAAATCGTTGAGTTTGTTAATCAGAAACTCCTTAAATTTTACAAAAATGGAATAGATAATAAACTATATTCCAGATTCCAAATTTGGGCTTCCAGGTGCCCTTATTCGAGTGGAAGACAACGTTTTCAAAATTTGATGCATTTAGATACCGTTGTTTTTTTCACAGTGCGAGAAACATACATACGTTCATGAATGTATGTATGTTTCATAGGTTTTTCATTATTCATAGGTTCATGAATTCGTAGGTTCTTCATTATTTAATTTCTTTAAATATAATGCAGGGCTCTAATATTTGGTTTACAACAATTTGAAAAGTGAAACACCGTTTATAGTAAACGCAATGCCAAAACACATAAACGAAATTTAATAGCCCTTCTGGGCAAAATGCCCCTTTGGGTTAAAAAGCATAATTTCACTACGTATTTTCTTCCTAGAATCATCGAAAAGTAGTTAAAATAATATTTTTCGTCAATAACAAAAGCTGTGATTTATTCAGGATTTAATATAAGTAAGTGTTATTGATAAACTATTACATTTAAATGTTATCGATAAAATACTGATTGTAGATGTCTATACACGTAAATAAAAATCGCATCATCTTGCTCATGTTCACATTACCACTTTATATATGTTTACATTACCATATTTAAGAGACATTTAATGTACTTATTTTATTTTGTAAACTCTCTTTATTCCTTTTTTTCCGTTGACATTTATGAAATTCATGTAAACCGAAATTACTTTGTAAATCATCAAACCTCTCGTCTATGCGCATATTTATGGGAACAAGTTTCCAAGAGGCAAACGACTGATGCCAGTTTGAACTTGGATAATTATAACGTGGTTAACTGTGTCATTTCAAGTCATGTTATTTGTAGGCAATTTTGGTAAATGTCCGACATCGTGTTGTACGAAACGATATTTTAACGGTGAAGAAATGTAATATTTTTATATTATATTTCGGGCAAACATTTTATTTGTTTCGCTTACTTGTACGGAAAAGCTACATAGCGAAACAAAAAAAAACTAACCTTCCAACAGTTTCTTACATTTTCGTTAAATAAAATCTGATTTAAATGCAAGAAGTAAAACGAAACTTACAGTGCCAGAATTCCAATAAATATGTCATATCTTGTTTTCTTTTCAAATATTCTATAAACGTATGTCTTTCATTATGATTGATAGTGTATAAAATGTTGCTTGAAACACGACTGCCTTTGTCCTAGAACAGTATGCTCTCTTCATATTTGAAACTAACAGCGTTCTCTACTCGAAAGCTGAAACTCATGTAGAGCTTATTAGCTTTCGCTTTGTTTAGAGAAAGAGTATAACTTTCAGCACAACATGGACTCAATATTTCAGCAAAGATATCAAATGAATATCATTTGATAATCTTACATGTTTATGTTTATTTCTGCTAACAAGAACTATGCCGCTTCTGTCGCAGTGACTGACAGGCATTTGCTTTTTTTTTTAGTCCTTTATTGAACTGATTACAATCGCTTTTTATCCGTAAGTTCAATTCTTAAAACCAAGGTTAGAGGAAACGAAGGTGTTCGGGTTACGACTGCTAAATCCTTATACAAAGATCCTTGTTGTAAAGATCTAATCCTTCTAGATCGCCATTTAATAACATTTGAATAACGCCGTTTAGATGCTGCAGAACTGGAAGTAATTTAATATCATGTGCTTAAAGTTTAGAGCCTGAGAGTTAGGGTAACAAGCATCTTTTTTTGTTTTATGTGTCTCAATAAAATCGAAAGTGCATTTACATAGACCGCCTCTTACGTTTAAAAAAGTATGCGAAAAGCAGTTAGAAATTGCATTAGTAACACGTATGCCGAAAAATAGTTCAAAGAATACAGTGGTTCCTTATTAATTCAAAGACGGATCAAGTGTGATTTATATTCTTGCTATAAGAACATTCTAATTATGCTGAGAAATCTACTGATGAAAAATTTGCGCCACACGCATGCGCATAAGGAAAAACGTTCACTCGCCACTACCCAACACACCTCTCCTGAGAGCAACATTTTTTTAATACAAAAATGAAATACAAAAGAACAATATATAACACATTACGTTAAGAAATTAAGGAAATTACTTTCAATGTATACATTCATTTTTCTTCACTGACACTTTTAGTAAGAAAATCTGCAGTCATATTATCAGTTTGTAAATATTCCAACTTAATTACACTGTTCTTTATTAAATCCTTCATAAAACGGAAACGTAAGTTCATGTGTCTGGATGATCTGGCACAGTTGATCCACTGGATAGCAGCTTGATTGTCTATATTCAAAGTCACTGCACCATTCAAAAATTGTTTACATTTTAATTCTGATAATAAATTTGCAGTCCAAATAATATCCTTACAAATTTCAAAAATAGAAAATAATTCTGCTTCACAAGTAGAGAGACTAACACTTCTTTGCTTACGACATTTCCAGGAAATCAATGAATCACCTAGTAAAATAGTACCACTAGAAAATGACTTACCATTTTCTGCATTTCCCCAGCTAGCATCAGTATATGCATTTAAAACTCCAAAATCATTGCTAAGTTTGAAAAGTTTTTTTTTATTTTTTGTACCTTTTAAATACCTTAATGCACTTTTAGCCAAAAGATAATGCCCTTTTTCTGGTGCACAATTAAATTGTGACAAGTAAGTTGTTACAAATGATATATTAAGAAGCGTTCTATTCGCTAAATATAAAAGTTCCCCAATTAATTCCTGATACAAAGTTGTATCAATCTTTTCATTTGTACATGAAAAACCTTTATCTGCCCCTTTAACGATTGGCGTTTTTACTGCTTTACAATTTTCTAGATTATGCTTAGTCAATAAGCATTCAATATATTCTGATTGAGACTAAAATATACCATTTTCAAGTTTTTCTATTTGCATTCCCAAAAATTTTGATTTAATATTTTCATCTAACTCAACTACATTTTTAATTTTAGAAACAGTATTTTCAAGCATTTTTTTATTATTACAGAATACAGCTAAATCATCAACATACATACATACATAGTATAAAAATGTTTTCGGTATCATTATAAATGAGTATACAATAATCAGATGCTAATTGTACCTGTCCAAGCTTTTCTAATTCAGTTTTTATTTTTATATACCAATTTCTACCCGATTGAGGCAGCCCATAAATACATCTCTTTAATTTACATACTTGCAATCAATCTCCAATCAGGTTTTCATAACCAGGTTCAGGTGGAGAAGTCATATATATATATATGTAAGAAAAATAAAGAATATGTCTAAGATTAAATTAACAACGTAAAATTCCCTTCTCAATTCTAAAAATAATAACCTCTCTACGCACTGCGTCATTTCTAGATTGATCCATGCCATATGGCACTTACATAATTCTGATAATGTAAATGGAACTAAAAGTCAAGTAACCAATAATAATTTTACAGAAGTATTAACTATCCAATCAAAATGCATTGTAAACCAAAACTAACTCGGTTTGAATTGGGATTTCACCCTGAACGTAACGCACTTGCTGTGTACGCTTCTGTCTCGTTGGACTGCTGTCTGCTGCTTTCTTCTTTCTTACTGAAAATTAATCTAAAATGTGAGCTATTTTGAAATAGGCACATTTCATGTGCCAAGTTGATTGTGGTCACAACAAGCGGAAATAAGAAATGAAGATTTAATCTGCCTTCGCCTCCAATTTCCTATTCGTTATAGATCAACACTTCTACGACGTTCAAATTCCTGCTCGTCATTTTCTTCAAACTTTTTTTTTTTATTATTACAATGAGCCGGTAGGATAGATCTCCGCTGCTAACCCCAATGGATGTGTACAGGCTCTTTTCAAGTGATGTGCGAAAGTTTACTCCAATGAACACTCAACCGTTTCCAGTGACGGAACTGCGAAATAAAAATTAGGAATTTGATTTAATGCCTTGTGTTGAAAGTTTCAACGATCGCTGATGTTCGGGTGCTGTGATCTGCGTTTCTTCTGTTTCAAGGCCATAGCGTGACGACATCTCTATACTTCTAACGCTGTGCTTTTCAAGTGTCTCACTTTTCAAATATGGTGTTTTTTCAAATGCGGAAAAAGTTCAGTGAAAATGGGAAGGATTTTTCTTGCAAGGTTTATTCATCGTCTCATTTCTAAGTCTGTAGTCTGGATTTTTTCTAAAGATTTTATTTAGTGCAACTAAAAATATCATATTGAAATTACTAATCATTATTATTATATTGAAAATCTGAATGCATATTGCTGTTTCTTAAAAGTATAGCATTGTTTTATGAAAATGATATTAAAAATTCGAAATCTAATACTTTAGTGAGGTTAGTAAAGAAGATTTAATTATTTTCTGGAAGGTTGTTAACATTAATATATTTTGAAATTTGTGTTGAAAATTTTGAATAAGAATTTTATAATTATTCTAAAAATGGAGTGGATACAAAAATAAGTGAAATTAGTACAGATAAGTAATATGAAATTATGGTTAATGCATGTTAAAAATTTATGGGTTGCTGTGAAGTATAAAGTATGTTGAAGGAGTACTGGTTCCGAAACAGAGGCCTATTATTACCTCTGTACAGTTGTTCCTTTTACCCTCCTCATATAAGATAATGTTGAAGGCTCTCATTTCATGATCGAGTGCAATTTTTTTTATATTATTATTTTACTTTTTTTATTATGGAATGTAGTAGTGCAGTTCTCAAAGGCCAGTTACCTTATGTAAGGAACGGAGGCTTTTTCAAGTAACTGCCTAGGCACCCTGAGCCACCAGTGCAAAACACACTGGTTAGCCCTAATGATGGATATGTTTAATAAGAAGTATTGCGAGGCCTTTCAGTTTGTTAAATTCAGAAATTGCAAATGAAAGACAATATTGGTAAAACCATAATTTTAGCAATAGTATTATCAAATTTATGATGTTAAAATATAAGTTATAAGAATGAAAATTAAATGTGTTCTGAAAATTTTGAAATTTATTTTGATTATTCAAAGTCAGTGATGTGTGCGCAAAGGTTTTTGAACTGTGATATATTGTGTTCAAAGCTTTACAAAGACTTCTCTGAAGAAATCTAATTATGTGGACTGCAAAATACAAAAACTTTTGGACTGAAAATTTTTAAAGGACTCTAAAATATTATCTAAAAAATTCTAAATAAATTATATAAGTTTATGTTTTGCAATTTTGTAAGTAATTATTTTGGTCAAAATTTCAAAATTGGTATTTTTTCAAATTATTTCTCTTCATTTGCATTAACGCTTTTTGCTTTAACGCTTTTACTTTAAAAAGGCAGGCTTCTTTGTCGCTACGCCTTTCTTTCTTTGACGAGGCTAATATGTAAGAAAAATAAAGAATATGTCTAAGATTAAATTAACAACGTAAAATTCCCTTCTCAATTCTAAAAATAATAACCTCTCTACGCACTGCGTCATTTCTAGATTGATCCATGTCATACGGCACTTACATAATTCTGATGATGTAAATGGAACTAAAAGTCAAGTAACCAATAATAATTTTACAGAAGTATTAACTATCCAATAAAAATGCATTGTAAACCAAAGCTAACTCGGTTTGAATTGGGATTTCACCCTGAACGTAACGCACTTGCTCTTTACGCTTCTGTCTAGTTGGACTGCTGTCTGCTGCTTTCTTCTTTCTTACTGAAAATTAATCTAAAATGTGAGCTATTTTGGAATAGGCACATTTTTTACATCATAAAATTTAACAGTCAAATTTAATTTAGCTGAAAGTGGAAGCAATAATCTAAAACATTCAATGTTAACAACTGGTGAATATGATTCGGCATAATCCTTATTTTTTATTTGATTAAAACCAGACGCTTACTAATCGCGCTTTATATTTTACTTCCCCAGAGTCTCCTTACTTCAAAGTATACACCCATTTACTTTTTACTAATTTTGTTTTTTCAGGCCTTTCTACCATTTCCCACACTTCGTGTTTATGTAAAGAATCTAATTCATTTTCCTTTGCTGATTTACAGTTATGCCAATTAGCACTATTTTTTGCGTCTGAAAAAATCGTTCGGAACATTTTACTGATTATACACTCACGTTTGTGAAAATTGCAACACCATGAAGGACTTACGCGAGTGAGCTGAAATTTTCAGGAAATGCAAAGTAGCGCATGATATGCAAATGATTAGAATTGCAAATCCGTAGCGCATGCGTATGCTGAGCAGCACCCTCTGAACGGCTGATGGATCCGAATAAATAGACGGCTGTAGCGAGGCGTGTATGGTTATCGGTGGTTATCTGCTAGTGGTAAACGTTAACTCAATCTGTACTTATGCCTCGTCGACGAAAGAGAGCGAGATTTGAACAACTTACAGAGTTTGAACGAGGGAGAATCATCGGCCTTCGTGAAGCTGGATTGTCGTATCGTGCAGTAGCCTCTCGTGTGCAGCGTAACAGCAGCACAGTGATGCGCGTTTGGAAGCAGTGGACGGACGAGTGTCGGACAACTCGGAAATCCGGGAGTGGACCCCGAAATGTGACGTCAGCTCGCGATGATAGACACCTGGTCCGCATGGCGCGGACGGACCGTACAGCTTCCTCTAGACAATTGGCAGCACTGTGGTCAATAGCTACAGGTGTTTCATTGTGTGCTTCATCAATTCGTAGACGTCTGCTGCAGTGTGGACTGCGCGCACGGACTCCTTTATACAGGATCCCCCTAACGCACGACCATCGCCGCCTGCGGCTACAATGGGCCAATCAGCATAGAGACTGGCGTGCTGATTGGCAGCATGTCGTGTTTTCTGACGAATCCCGCTTTAATTTGTGGTACCATGATGGCCGCATTCGTGTCAGACGCTATGCCGGTGAACGCCACCTTCCGGAGTGCATTATCGAACGCCACAGTGGACGAACACCCGGAGTTATGGTCTGGGGCGCCATAGCATATCATAGACGATCTCAATTGCTACGAATTGTGGGCAATCTGAACAGCAACCGGTATATCCGTGAAGTTCTACAGCCCGAAGCTGTTCCCTTCCTTCAAAGCTTGCCAGGCGCTGTATTTCAACAGGACAATGCCCGCCCTCATACTGCTCGGATTGTTAAATCCTTCTTTGCAGCGCAGCAGGTACAGCTTCTTCCTTGGCCTGCGTGTTTCCCGGATATGTCGCCAATTGAACATGTGTGGGATGTCATTGGTCGGCGTCTTGCTCGTGATCCTCGTCCTGTTGCGTCTGCAGACGAACTTTGGGTACGCGTACAAACGATATGGAATGCTCTTCCTCAGTCAGACATTCAAACTTTGTTTGACTCCATGCCACGTCGTGTAGCAGCACTTATTGCGGCGCGTGGTGGCCACACAAAATACTGATTCTGATCTCTTGTTCTTTTTTGTTTGCTTTGAACATTTAATCATTTATTTGTACCACTACCACTCAACTGTGTATTAAATTGCATTCAATTATGACGATTCCTTCTTGGTGTTGCAATTTTCACAAACGTGAGTGTATATGGCACAGTTGTTTTGATTAGAGCTTTTCGGATCGTCTTAATGGTATTTCATTTCCATTTTGATTATTTTTTTCATGGCTGTCAGATGTTTGGATTTCATTCCCCCTATCATCGCCCCCGCTACAACGGCTCATGTCACCGATCTCGAAATTCGATGAGTCAGCATATTCGCTTGCTTGAGTATTTTCCGTAACAACCACTTCGAGGTGTGGTTTTTCACTTGTTTGTTTTTTGATCTACTTTCCTTTCCTTCCACGAAACTCCTTTTAATTTTTCAATATCCCAAGTTTCTATGGTTTTATTTTTTCCCATATAATTACTGCCTTTTAAATATTCGTTAAATTTAACCGATCGTTCTTCCAATTATTTTATTACTCGCTATATCATAAATACGATATCCTTTTCTTTCTCTAGCATATCCTAACACTATACCTCTTTTTACTGGTATATCAAATTTGTTCCGCATTATTTTCGGAATGTGAAAGTATGCGACACATCTAAATTTTTTAGATAGTTTAATTTCGTTTTTTTACCAGTCCAAATTTCTATAGGAATTTTTTCTTTCCCTTTCCGGGATGTTAAATTTGATACTTGAGTACTAAAATTAATTGCTTCTGCGTGGAATTTTACCGGAAGCTCACTCTTATGTAGTAATGTCCTAGCTCTTTCCAAAATAACTTTGTTTGCCCGTTCAGCTTTCCCATTACTTTCACCATTATATGGAATTGTTTTTTCATGAAAAATACCAGAATTAGCAAGATAATTATCTAATTGTTCATTTACAAATTCTAAACCATTGTCTGTTCTCAAACGTTTAATTCTTTTACCAGTTAAATTTTCATATTTAACTTTAAATTTAGAAAATGCATCAAATACTTCATTTTTACTTTTAAGAAAATAAGTAAAATATATTCCAGAAAAATCATCCACTAAGATCATAAAATATTATTCCCACCAACTGATTCAGTTTGAACAGGACCACACAGATCCGAATGAATCAATTCTAAAATTTTTGAACTCTGATTAATGTCGATATTTGGATGACTTTTTCTAGTTATTTTACTTATGTCACAAGTTTTACACTTAAAATCACTTACATCATTAGTATGAATGTATTCTTTCATTTTAAGCATATACTTTGGATTTAAATGGCACACTCTACTATGCCAAAGTTCATAATTATTACCACTACAATCATTATCAATGCAACATTCAGAATTATAATATGGTTCTAAATTAACTTCAAGCCTACCGTTATTCTTAAATGCTGTAAAAAGTAATTGATTACACCTACTAAAAACTAATACAGAATTATTCCTTGATTTAATTTTACATGCTTTATCCATTAATGCAGTGAGTGACAGTAAGTTATCTCTTAAATCAGGAACATAACTAACATTACTAATAGTTAAATTAACAGAACTAGAATATTTTGTACTTATAGTGTTTGCTTGAATAGTACCAATACCCTCTGAAAATATTTTTGAATGTTTACCTGCCTGGTAAATTTCCCTTATCTCTGATGTAATATTCCGAAACCAAAAGGAGTCTTTTGCCATGTGTCCAGTTGCAACACTATCCAACAACCAAATTTGGTCACATTCATCCCTTTTTTCACGCGTAAATTAAAGAGCGAAATCACTTTCTCTTTCATCAGAACGAGATGAAGCGTTCACACTTGTAGGTTGCGATTTCTTTCTTTCTTTGTTACCTTTGAATAACTCACTTATTGGACTTTTATGAAAATTTTTAATTTTTTTTCTATATTTTTTTCGAATGTAACATGGAAAAAAATCCTCGTTCACACAAATAGGTTCTGCAAAATGGTGATAAAATTTAATAGTTTCATTCGAAATGCCTTTAAATTCTTGTTTTCGTTTCAGCCAAAAGTTAACAAGTGTCATTTTTTAAATCTTCAGTTAGAGTTCGATCACAGGAAATCTCTATCAACTGTTCTATTTGTTTCACGAGATTTGGGAATTTAATAGTTAAAAATACTCTCTTTCATTGCGTACCACCTATTTTGCTCTTGCGTTCCACCGATTGAGAATCGCTGGTCTACAGGAAAAACTGCCTCATGCACGTTTCTCCAATGGAAACTGACACGTATTTATAACGTACATGAGGAAAATGATGAAAAGCTCGTGTAGCTATTCTTTTTGCCAGGATTTAAATTGAAGTCGAATTGCAAGTATTCAGTTGTTATTTCCTCTTAGCCCTGACTTTCCGCTTCAGAGATAGGGATCATTTAATAGAATTTTTTAACTAAAATTTGTTACTTTTAAGTGTATAGAAGAACTACCCTCTAATACAATGGCTGTCACCCTGGGAAGAATCCCGTCCGGGAAGGGGGAATTTCATAGTTTCATAGATGAGATCAGTCTTTTATTTCCCTGTTAAGTATTTAGTTTTAGTTTATCAATATAAAAACCTACTTTTAAATTTTGGTGTTTATCAACATTTTCTATAACGTATATATGCATTTCTTTATTTCTCGTTTAATTTATAAAACTCATTAAAAATAATCTAAATTTACATGAACATATATATTTACTTTTTGACTAATGGAACGGAGAGAACGAAGGATAATCTAGCAATGATGAAGAGGTGCGTGGGGCAAAAACATTTGAGAAACACGGTTTTAATACAATCATCACACTATTCTTTGTGTTTAATTGCAAGATATTTTTTGTGAAAATTTGTTAACGGAGTCCCGGGAACGTAACTTCTTTTATTATGACTATTTTGTAATGAGTATTGTCCTAATATGTATGTATTAATTAAATATGAAATTCAATAATTTTAAATTTTATATTTGAGAAAATTTATCCTTTAAACTCCAATTTTGGATAAAACTTCTAAACTAATTAATCAATTAATTATTTGATGCAAATGCTCCTAGGCCCAAAATTATCACAAGCAAAATTTGAGGCCTTATACTAGAAGCTAACATTCAAAATATTAACTAATTAATAATCTTTTCTTCTGTCAAAATGGGATTTACACTGGTTATCATAAATTAAGGAAAAATCATAAAAATCGCGATTACTGGAAAAGTTACATATAGAATTTTATGAAACTTACGCACAATATACAACATATAGTAAGGTGTCAAATACCATAGCAAGAAATTACCAGACAATTATGGTAGTATAGAAAATAGCATATGTATAAAATGAACAAACCGAAGGTGTCAGTTTGCATAAACAAATATCAAATGATTTCATTTCGGAAAACATAACGGAGTAAGCTATATAATTAAAATTTTATTTACATGTATCAGCTTGATTGGAGAATTTAAATACAAACAAAGGGTGGGTCACACATGTATAGCACAAAAAATAAATAATATTCTGCTAGTACAATTATCGGAAAAACATGAAATTTATGGTAATTGATTCTATACATTTTACAGTAATTTTTAAGCCAAGAAACGATGAAATGGAATTTTTATTTTTGATGGCTTAATTTCCTGCATCTCCACAACCCTTTAATCTCCAGTATATTAGTTAACGATATCACCGCCATGGCTCATATCAGTCTTAATATTGTTGTGAGCTACAGCTTAAGTGGATGTCTCTTTAAATAATTACTTTAGATGAACAGGAAGAAATTCAAAACTTATTTTAATTAACAACTAGTTAGCACAATGAAATAAGCAGCTGTAAATAACTCAAGGAGAATGCAGATATTTCACAAATCTTTCTCAACACATGAGCAATATCGTAAATGACCGGTGTCGTTCTAAAACATTGTTCAGCAGTCTTTTTGAAAATCATTCAGAACTGATTATTATTATTGTAGAAACACATTTATGTGATGTAGCTTTTGGAAGATTCGAGAAAAATCGGCCTAAAAGCTTCGAATACGCGTTTTTGCGAAACTTCCAGCAAGTAGATAAATTGACGAGAAATTGCCAAATGTTAATGTTACCAGGCATCTAGGTAGAGTTTCTGCCCTATATAACGTATATGCTTCCACTCGAGCTATTTTTGCAATTGCAAAAATTGTTGATTTCGTAATCAATCATTCCATAACAAAATAAATAAGTTTATACAAAGTAAATGGCCACAAATTCAACTACACAAAAATTCAACCTAAAATTATTACTTTAAATACAACGAATAAATAAATTAATTTTAAAACAGTATGTAATATTGCAAGAATGAACCAGGACCGCAGTGCAATCAAATGGACTCACATATTTACATCAATATGGTTATAGGTACATCGGCTACTACATCGTGGTAACATAACAACACTGGTTACTTTATTTATTTGTTATGAATTTTTTAAACGTTTCACGAAATTATGAATAAACCCATGGAATATGAACTTATACACTTAAACAGATGCTCACAGAAATGGTCATACATGTAAATAAATTCTTACAGAATTTTTAAGGTATTTCCCCCGCCTTCTTCGCATGCCTTCGTGGTGTAGTGGTCAGCACGCTCGATTCGTAACCGAGAGGTCCGCGGTTCGATTCCCGACGAAGGCGTTGCTTATTTTTTATGTCTCCTGCTTCAAAATAACCTAATGTCTCTACAAATTGATGTAAAGAATTACAGTGCACTTTCTGTGCGCGCTGTAGCGATGTAGTGATTAGCACCTCCAGTTAGTAACTGGAAGATTCCGATTCAGGTCCTGACGACGGAGCAGTTGACTTTTCACATAGACAAATATCGAAGGTTTTGCTAGAAAATTTAGAACACCATTTAACTAGTGTGGTAAATACAGCTAAGAATATTGGACGACGAAATCTTAATCATTGCTAAATTTCGTGTTATGGGCGAAGAAATCCGTGCTCTTCATACTATGTTCCATTACAATTCCGAAGTAGAATGGTTTGCTAAAGGCCGGATGATAAGCAGAGTTTTTGAATTGCTCAAGGAAATTGAACAGTTCGTTACAAACCAAAATTGTAATTTAGACAAAATTTATAAAAAAAATAAATAATACTTCGAGTAGCCTACTTAGCAGACATATGTAACCAGCTGAATGAATTAAACATACTAGTGCAAGCATTTGGTAAGAATAGAACTGTGAGGTTTTCTCTTTAAATCCAAAGTTCTAACTTCGAACCCTACGAACACTTAACAAGCGAATAATCGCTTAAGTGTGAATAGAACATGTTAAAGCTCTTAAGGGATATAGCAGAAGCTATCAGAATTTAACTAGTTGGCCCGTAAGTATTAATTAAATCGGCGACGCCTAGCAAGGGCCTAAGATATGGCCGAGTGTAATAATAGCTAAGAGAGACGTAACCAGAAGGCAAACGCGCGCTAGTCAGGGAATCAGACTCTCTCTCTTGAAGTCGTTTAAGTCACGACTTAAATAGTACTCTTTCTCACTTGCATTATCTGCGTTTCTGAATTCGCATTCTAGCAGGAAATTGTAAGCTGAAATTAGAATAAGATAGGAAAGATACAAAACTTAAAATAACTGTTAGTAAACGTATAATAAACCTTACAGAACAACAGCTGAAGAAAAATTGTTTTCATTTATTAGATCAACCGTTTTGGTAAATAATGAAATAATAATTATATCTGAAACTACAATACACATCGAACAACTGAATGAAACTTTTCAGGAATACATTTCATCGGGAAATATTAGCAAATCTCCAAATGAATATTGTATTTGTTCATAGAAAATAATGGTGCCGAGTATCTAACAAAAAGTTCTGCAATAAACTTAAATGCTGCATCTAAATTTCTATATGTATGGTTCAGTAATATTTTTATCTAAATCAACATTCAATGTCGTTTAAAAGAGAATTTATTAGGATACCATGCCATTCAGAGATAGATAAAATTGTCTATTCAGGCGGGAACATTTCGGTTCCAGATTAACGGTTGTCCGGCATCATTTGATAATGGGAGTGTACTTTGGAGACAGCTCGACGAAAGATTCTATTTAATGTTCTAACGTCCACAACTCATACTAGTTTATCCGGACCAGGAACGGTTTCTTCAATGCGACAAGTATCCATTTCATGGGAGTTTGGGTTTTACCCTTCAGCAAAACTACTTACCCTAATTTAGTTGGATTGCCTTTGATTCCATTCTGTAGGACTGCAAATGTCTGAGATATTCCCCCACTCCAATGGTTTAAAAAAATGGACTCATTTCAAAAGTATTACAATGAATGAACAAAAAAAATTCAGCATTAAAAATTAATACATAAGGCATTTTTTCCTTTCATACCTCTTGCCTGCGTAGTGTAAATGGATAGCACGTCTTGCTGGGAATCGAGAGGTCCGGTATCCAAGTCCCAGCGAAGGCATTGCACATTTTTCACGACTTCTGCTTCAACAAAAATCTAATAATTCTACAAATATATTGATTTGTATGTGTATACAATATATGTATATTTATTTATTTTGCAATAAACGTAATTTTCTAAACAAAAAAAACAAAAACAAAAAAATTTTCAATTTGGTGCTAGGATTTGTTTTCAGATTTACACCCCGTTGCTTACTAAAAAGTTTAAAAACCGCTGAAATGTGATTCGTCTCATTAGTATTCTGGAAAACAAGTCGAACCTCACAACGCGTAGATTAAGGCATCTAGTGACAGGTAGTATCGCTTCCGCAATCCAGGGCTGCAGTGGCATTCCGTGGAATGTTTAGATTCCTGAATATTAACCAATCGAATAGAAATTGTTCGCATTAAGGCCAGTTTCCACTGAAAGAATGGTTTATGAAGATAGTGGTTAAACCTATTTATGATTTCGAATTGTTATACTGATGGCGCTCTTCAGCTGCGCGATATGAGGCATGGCACAGTGTTATATTCTTTATTACATTCCATTTTACCTCAGAAGGGATTGTTATTGACTGTGAAATCTGAAAAGCAAATTATAAGTGACTTTACCTTTCATCAATTTTGCAAGCAGCGTTTATGTGAGTAATAGCAGCTTAAGGAGCTACCAAGATCAATGGCCGAAAACCTTTAATCAGAAAAATAAATAAAATGATTAAAAAATAAATAAATAAAACATCGATTTCCCGATGAAGTACTCTAACCAGGTATACCAAATGGCATTAGCTACCATCATGCCTTATCCAGCATGATTCCCACATTTTTCGGCAGTCGAAAATTTATGAGACAGTATTTTGTGAATACTCTCGATCACTTATATGATGAGGATGTATGGGAAATTTTGACCAGTATTACATGGTTTACAGAACATCAGGACAGAAGTATTTACTGAACCATTGTCCTACATTGTTAAACATTTGTGCTCAACAAATTAAACCTAATTTTATTCTGCAAATTCAGCCACTGAACATATTTGAAATAAAAATTACGTTTCCAGAGAGCACGTATTCATTAATCTGTGTATCAGGGTTTGTCCTTTTAATTTATTTTCCACTTCATTTTTTTTGACACATTTAACCTTAATTTGGACCTTGCATTATCTCAGCGAGTCAATGAACTAAACAGCTTCTAAAGGTCGACGCCATTCAGCGTACATCGTGCATTGAAATAAACATAAATATCAGCTAATAAGACCATGATATTGATGTACCTACGATCTTTTCCTTTTCTTTCAAATTATGAAAATAACGTTGCATATGATATATTGAGAAAGTTGACAAATTTTTGACAAAAGCTTAAAACAAAAAAAGAAACAAAACAAAAAAGTTGAAAGTTTGAAAGTTGACAAGAAGTTGACAAATAGGTAGAGGACGATAGCTGCTTTAAGAAGAATAGGCGACCTCAAAATTAACATTCTAGATTTGGTGCTGTCCCCTTAAATTCATCTGTTCTCACAAATTCGAGATCTTTTTATGTTATGTAAGGGTACGTGAAAAGGGCAACTAAAACTAATATTAACCAATCATAGCTTGCCTCTAAAATTACATCAAACTTAGTATAAATACCTCTGGCTAGGTAATTTCCTCATTATTCTGCTGCATTCTTTTCCTAGCTTCCGCCTTTGCGAACGTCTCTATGCTATTATGCCCTCCTTTTTTCTAAGATCATATAACGTGCATGTAAAAAAATGTTGCAATTGCATATGATATAGAAATATCTTATCTACTAAGAAAGGATTTGGTTATGTGCAAAAATAAAGATTGGTGATTTACTGAAATCCGGTTTTTCTGATCTTCATCGGTATGCCTTAACCATCAGCCATGACGGACATCGAAAGCTGTTAAGAGTTCCAGTGTCTTCTACGCAGTAAAATTATATCGTAAATGTCGACAGAGGATTACTGTTTAGTTCGGTGAATACCCCAATGAGCTCCCAACAATTTTCAGTGACTGGACGGCGAAAGAAAAATTAGGAAGAAAATGCAGCAGAATAATGACGTAATTAACTCGCCAGCGGTGTTTATACTAAGTTTGATGTAATTGTAGCGGCAAGCTATGATTGGTTATTATTAGTTTCAGTTGTCCTTCTCACGTACCGTTACATAACATAGAAATATCTCAAATTTGAGAGAACAGATGAATTTAGGAGGAGAAAAAATATATTGTCAGACAAAATTAATTTTATGAGCTTTCAACAATTAATAATCTAATGATTTTTAGACAGCGCTACAAGAAATTCCTTTCTAACAAGAAATATGCAACAGGAAGTTGAAGTAGAACTAAAGTTTTAGTAACAAAAAAAACTATGGCATAAATCTTAAAATGCATTCGTATATTCACTAACTTACTGCAGTCTTCTATAAAGAATGCCTTTAATGTTTTTGTAAATCTGGCCATAAATTAAAGAGTGATGATGAACTAGTAAAGTGAATATTTCATTGGTGTGTCTATGCGAGTATAAAATTATATATATATACATGAATATATAATATGTATATACACTATATCTGTTTAGGTATCTAAAATCACCCATCTTTATACAGTAAATATGTCTAACGCAAGACGAATTTAGATAACACTGTATATAAAATTTATGTGAATTTTAGAAGGAATGTATATAAATCCTTTTAAACTGAAGAGCAGGATAAAAGACAGCTGTTTCAAAGTACTCTTTTTTAAATAATTCTTTTCATCTTCGACAGAGGAGTTTTATTTATTCGCCATCAATGATTAAAATTCCTTGTAAACACATCAAAGATATTACAAAAAGAGTTCAGAAAACAACTTAGAAAAATCACCAAAGAAAACTCTGTAAAAACACCTTTTAAACAAATTGACTGTATGCAATTAAAATTGGACGCGATACTTTATCGCGTAGTACAACCGTGCTTTCAGGTATTTTCTGACCGTTTTGTCAGTGAAAAATACAGTCGATAAAATACTAAGCAAAGTAATGTGTTTTTATGCTTATGAAACTCATTAAGATCTTGTTTTCCTAAGAATAATAATTTGTGTCATTTAATTCTCTCTGAGAGTAGATTACATTGTTAAACATTATAATATTGAAAAAAATTGTTGAACATTTTTACTTAAAAACACATTGTTATTGAATATACGGTAGTGCAATTGCATGTGTGATTCATATGAAATTGTTATTGTTACCATTCTATGCATAATTAGTATAGCTTGAACCAAAAAAATGACAGCCAGTTAAAATTTTCATCAAATGAAACTCATATCTGCTCATATTTTTTGTTACTCTGGATATATAAATTACACACTGAAGGCATATGCATGTAAAGTTCTTCTTATGCCCTAAAAAAGAGGTATAACTGACGTATCTTGTAATTAATTTTGCGTGCTACGCATTTGTACAAATCTTCTTCATGAAACATTCCGATTACAAGAAAAAGTAAGCCTTTGAACTAATACCAAAATTATTGCTCTCAGCACATTCAAGGAAAACAGGAAACATAACTGTTTCCTGGATATGAAATCAGGAATTTCCTACCAAACAGAATTAGTTCTTTAACATTAATTTTAAGAATATGTTTTTCGAACGCATGAACTCCAGAACAGTGAAATTGAAAAAATATCAGTATTTTAACGGTCACCCCAAAATTGCAAAATCTTACACTAGTCTAAGCCAGAATCTCCTGCGTAACTATTAGGCTGACAATAGTGGTTAAGTTCATTATAGAGAAAAAAACTTAAGATGACTACGGGTTTTATTTTCGAAGTCTTGATCGCTGTCATGTACTTCCGGCGATAAAATGCTTCTCAAACCAAGACAGAAAGTGTAAAAAAAAATACCTTCTAACGATTAAAATATTTTCTACGTTATAAGCTTACCTCGTTAAGCTTTACAAACAGTTAATTTTCTGTTATACGTTGCTCACATTCCCTTTGGTTAAACCATATGTATTCGCATTGTCCAGAATGTCATGAAAACATGAATTATCGGCAAAAAGTTCAAATACAAGCATACATTAACTGCAAATTATAAAGTTCTTTCGAGCAAACGCTTCCTGGATTTTAGCAGCTGTACGCGCGCCTATTCGGGTAGGTGATTTTGTATGAAGATTAGATGGTCTTAGCTACAGAAGTTGAGTCATATATTGTCTTACGTTATACCAACAACATGTGTTTATCCTGATCAGCCTAATAAAAGGCTTAGTCATATCTTATAAATAATATATATATATATAAGAATAAAAATAGTTTTGTTATTATGGAAAAGCACACTACGACAGGGGAGGATAAAAAGTTACCCGCCTGCCACATGCGGCCCGCAAAGACTTTTTTTGCGGCCCGTCAAGACAGTCAGAAAAGTCTGCCTTGCACGAGATTCCTTTCCCTTGCGTGACCAGAGATTCCACCTCGTATTTTCCACTAGGATGGCCACGTTAACACGCATGCACGAATGAAATCTTTATAACAAGTAAAAATAGAGATAAACGAAAAAGTAGCTACCAGCTACTTTTTTACAAAGACATCAACTCTTCAAAATATTTCTACTGAAGCAAGTTTCATAGTAGCCTACAACCTTGCGAAAAACAACAAGCCTTTTTCGTATGACGAGTGCATTAAGCAGGGTATAGTAGAGTGCGCAATAGTATTACGTGCTGAGGTGAGTAGTAAATTTAAAAGAATTTCATTGTCAAGAAGGACTGACTATAGTGTGGCGCATTGACTCAATCAGTGCTGATCTCGTAGAACAGCTGAAGACTGGAAGCGAAAATTTTGTCTGCTTTTCTTTGGCACTTGATGAAAGCACAGATAACGGAGACACTACATAATTACTCATCTGTGAAATCAATGACAATTTTGTTATCGTAGAGGAATTACTCATTGTAGAATCGATGAAAGAAATAATCCCTGGTCAGGACTTGCTTGAGTGTGCTGTGAATTGTGTGGAAGAAAGTGAAATGTCCTGGAATAAAATGGCAAACATCACAACAAATGAAGCCAGAGCTTTAAGTGAAAAACTGTACACGGAGTAGAGTCTAGTGTCGAGTTGGTCGTCGAGTGTATCGCGAATGGGTGCATAGAATTCCGACAAAGACCTAACCCAGTCGGGGGTCCTACTTTAGTGCTTTGCCGTGAAGCTGTCTTCACCGTGATAGCCTGATAACTTGAAGGCTGTATGTTGCTGATTGTGTCAGCTTGTTTGTCGCAGTTTTTTGACGACTGTAAATGTGTTTTTGGAGCTGTCCTGATTAATACTGGCTAATAAATTTTGTTTTCATTCCTCATCAAGATAGCTTATCCAGCCGTAGCGAAATTTTCCTAAAAATGTCGCTAAGCTAATTAAATTTGGTAAGGTTACCTCTTTGGTTCTATTAGAGCTATTTACATTCTGTTAAATGTCATACACCCATAGTATAACAAAATAAAACAGCATAAAATTAATTTTCATACCAGTATATAAAACTGCAATAAAATTTATAATTAGAAAAAATATAGATGTATGATGTTTTAGAATGCTTCAAATAATACATACGGATTTATAACACAAAAGACAAAAAAAAAGAGGAAACATATATGCTGATTTACTAATATATATACTATCCAAAATTTAATTCTATGAAAATATGTTTTTATTGATCTTCTAGAAAATCATTAGATATTTACTTAAATATACAACCAATATTAATGCCGTAAAATTTGTTTAACTTTGGAGCTTTAACATTAAATTTCTTCTAGTATCACGAAGAATTACTTTAAAATTCAGAATTTTATTCTTTTTTGTCTATCAGAAAGAAACAAACTAATTTTAATTATAAACTTTTAACTAGGCTATTGAACAGCTAATTGTTCTTTCCTTGTCGCAGGATGCAAATTTTCTGGATGAAAACTTCGGATAAAACACCATTTGGCTAATAAAGCTATTTTAATTTTGAATATCTTTCCAGTGGGTAAAACACATTTGGCAACAATTAAAAATCCTAAACCTGAAACGAAGGCAAGACCGGTGTCATAAGTAATGGAACTAAAATTGATTTTTCATCTTCCAGGAGTTTATTCTCCTTTCCCCTATGCACACAAAAAAAAGTTGAGTTTCATTAAATATTTATCAGTCGCTGAGTGTGCGTGTGACAGTTCTTTTGTTGAAAGCAATTTTTTTCTTCCGTGAAAGCTTAGTTAAATTTCAGGGAATAAAAAAAACTGACTTCATATCATATTTGGATAGACTTTTGAGATTTGCATCGTAGAGTGTGATTAACTCCAAGCTTACTTAAAAAAATTTTAAAAGTACTGATAAGAAATAAACCAAATAAATACTAATTACAATTTTTACTTTCATATATTCTTTTTACTTACTTGTACGAAATAAAAAGGAAGTATTGCAACCGCGAAAAATTTCGGGTCTCATATTTCAGCGAAAATATTCATTTTGAGCGCTATCCAATGCAAATTAACAATATTTTTGCGTAAAATCTGTATGTAAGGACAGGATAAAGGACTCTTTTTCACCCAAAAAATTATAAAACTGATTTAAATGAATTCTGAAGAGAATTTTTCGTGGCGTCTGTGAGTACGTACATACGTACGTAGGTATGTATGTATGTATCTCGCATAATTCAGAAACAAGTAGCCTCGGAACGTTGCAATTTTGTATATAGAACTGCTTTAACCTGTTGATGTGCACCTATTTTAGTTGCAATCAGTCTCACCAAAAGTATATAAATATATGTAAATATATGTATATGTAATAATAAATGCAAGGAAAAATCACGGAGCAGCGTCGATGCGTAATAGCTATATAAGATAAAGAAACTTGCAGACGAGGCGGTTTTAATTCCATTTTTATTTTCCAGTTCACGTTCGCGGCCACTTTCACTTGGCACTCTAGTCGTGCCTATTCAAGAACATTTACATTTTGGAAATTACTGCGATAGAAAGGGCGAACAACGAAACAGCGAGCAAGCAACGCCCAGAAAGGAGCTGAAGTGCCTAGTTAGCCAATATAGATAAAAGTTAAGATAAAAGTTTTGGTTTGAGTTAAAGTTTCAGTTCACAATTATTACGTCATCAGCGTTGAGCAGGCCATGCAAAATGGAATGATCTAGAAATGACGCGATCCAGAAAAGTTATTACAATTTTTAAAACAGAAATAGAGAAAATTAAAGGAAGTTAGGGGTTAGTTTAAATTATAATTTTGATTTATATATTTTTTATCTTACATATCCCCCCTAAAAAGAAAAGGCTTGGCGACAGAAAAGCCTTTTTAGAAAACAGCATTACAGAAGTAGCAAAAGAATGTAAAATACAATAGTGGAAAACAAAATTACAGAATTTTGTTCTAAATAAGATCTAAATATTTTTTGTAACATAACAAATCTTGTAAATATCATTTTTAACGATAAATGCAAATTGAAAGTCTGCAAGTTCATTTTTCTGTAAAATCACTGAACAAATGTCCTAATTTTTTCAAGAAATACTGTAAAATTCACAGTTCTGTAAAATCCTTGCTTGAATATCATAATCATACTATTTTGCAGTCCTTAGTTTGAAAGTCTTTCATAAAAATTGATGTTGCCAATATAAAAACCACTATTTTCCTTTACAGATTCATGAAATTTGAATTCATTATTTAGCACTTCTAAAATAGTCCATATTTTCTTATTTGTACAGCAATGTAAAATGGAATTTAGAACTTAATACCTCGTAAGTAACAAAATTCAGCACAATAGAATAAACTTTGATAAAAATGGGCAAATCCACTACAATGCAAATCAGTGTGACAACTGATGGCTGTGGGATGCTTAATACAATTACACATAGAAGCCTCCGTTCCTTCATAAAGGTAACTGACCTCTAGTATTGTGTAATTATCAAAGTTTACATTTATAATTTATGGCCATAAAAATCTTCAAGCTAGTTAAGTAAAATGAAAAATATACAAAAATTAAAGATATATTAAATTCTACATTGCCCTACAATAATAATATGGGTCATATAATTTTGTGAACATAAAATAAGAAAATAAATTTCATATGTGTTTAGGAGGGCTTTTTAAAAAATTTCAAATATAAAAATTTCAAACACATCCATTAACATTACAAAACTGTGGAAAAGTTCAAAATATTATAATGCAATTAAATTGTCATTCGAAATGAAATAATGTACTATTATCATCAAAATTTCTAATTTACTCATTTCCTACAAACCGGAAGACCCCACAGCTTTCTCTTAATACGAACATTTCCATCTTATGGGCAAAACCACTTAAATCTGACTTATGTAATATCATGAGTGGCTAAGTGTTGCCTTGGCAAGTGTTTATAAAAGGCTCCGTTCCTTGCTTAAAGGCAACTGGCCTTTTTGAATTTCACTAAAACATTCCATTTATAAAAAAATTAAACATTCCATTTATAAAACAATTAACTACACTCCATTATAAAAAAATAAATATTATGTACGAAAAACATAAAAGTGGGAGCCTTCAAATTTTATCTGGAACATATTATGACCCGTAAATTTTAAAATTAGTTAACATAATTCTATACTACTTATTATTTCTATAATTGTAGAATAAAAATGACGACTTCCATCTACAGGACAAACATTTATTTATGCTTTGAAGACGTAGAAACATAAGTAAGATACATGAATTACGCAGTACTTAGCGCTTCTCGTGTACATCCGATACTCACCACAGACTTTGGCTAACTCCTTTCTGGAAAAAATATTACGCAGCAGAGAGCTTGCTTATTATGCGCATGCGCCAGGGGAATCAACGGCGGGTGCCAACAATAATACTACTCAAAAACATTATTTGTTTATCAATATGAGAACTTATACATACGAACTATGTATCCAGTATATCTATATGTGTCCCTGTCTAGTTGTACACAAAGATGTACGTGTCTCCATGCCCTTTTGGACAGTGTTAGAAGTATCATAGGGGTTATCGTTCCGAAACCTTTCTCCACGCTTTCGAGTAATTCTTCACCTCTCCTCTATCAATGATGAGAAACATGTGACTTACTTAAAATTTTCTGAGCTCCTTGATTGTCGCAGTATATTGTTGTTGGACTTTCTATGCTGTAACCCAGCTCTTTCAGGAAACGGCGCAGATAGACGGTTTCTTTGGCGGCTTCAGACAGAGCCATATATTCCGCTTCCGTTGAAGATAGAGCTACACTATGTTGTTTTCGTGATTCCCAGGTTATGGCAGAATCACTTAGTATACATGCAAAACCTGTGTGAGATTTTCGATCATTGACATTTGATGCCCAATCTGCATCCACAAAGGCGATGAGTGGTTTTCCTGTTTTTGTATAAATTAGTCCTTGCTCTTGGGTCCCCTTTAGGTATCGAAGTATTATTTTCGCAGCATGCCAATGTTCTTTTACTGGGTTGTTGTTAAATTGACTTAAGAAATTCACGGCGTATGTGATATCTGGCCTAGTAGCTACTGAAAGGTACATAAGTGATCCTATCAGATTTCTGAATGGAACATTTTTCATGTCAGCGATTTCGTTTTCGTTTTTTGGACTCATCTCCTTTGATAATTTTTTGCAGTGATCTATAGGTGAAGCTACGGATTTAGCATTTTGCATATTGTACCGATTTAAAATATCGTCAATGTATTTCTTTTGAGAAATTTTAATTGAATTCTCATTTTGGAAAAATTCTATGCCTAAACAATAATGTAATTTTCCTAAGTCTTTCACTTTAAAAGCAGAAGCTAAACTATCGCGAATTCTTTCATACGTTTGCTTAGAATCGCTAAAAACGATTAAGATCGTCTACATATACAATTATAATTGTTTCACTGCTAGACGACTTTTTAATATAAACACAATTATCTGAATTAAGAGATTTAAATTTCATGGATTTTAATTTTTCATCTAACTTTTTGTACCACTGACGTCCCGACTGCTTAAGACCGTATAACGATCGCTTTAAAAGACACACTTTATCTGAATTAGTTTCATCGCGAAAACCTTCGGGGATTTCCATATAGATTTCTTCATCTAAATTTCCATTTACATAGGCCATTACAAAATCTAATTGGTAACCTTTCAGACTGTGTTCTACAGCGTAGGCTAAAACTGTTCTTATAGAACTTAATCTAGCAACAGGGGAAAAGTTTTCAGTGAAATCAAAACCAGGGGTTTGGGCACACCCTTTAGCAACTAGCCTAGCTTTGTATTTTTCGATAGTGCCGTCGTGATTGTATTTTAATTTAAGAACCCATCTACTACCAATAACTTTCTTATTTTCAGGTCGATTTACCAATTTCCAAGCGTTTTCTTGAACAAGGGAATTATATTCTGATAGCATAGCATTACGCCAATTTTCAGCATATGGTCCATTTAATGCCTCTTGCACCGTAGGATTAATGCTTTCCTCAACAACATTTTGAATTTGTTCATTTTTATTTACAACTGTATACTGATATTCCTTTTTAGGCCTTCCGGGCAAACCTGTTTTTATTTTCTTGGGTCGACCAGGCCCCCTTTTAATCAGGATAGGAGACACTGATTCGCTTTCTAAATCACTTTCGCTTTCATTTTCAGATTCAGAGTCAGTTGGCGACACCTTGCCGTTCAGAGGTGATGATTTATCACGACATAGTTTGTTTATAATTTTCTCTTCCGGAGCGAAAGGCAGAGATATTTCTTGTTCTGAGTCATAACTAGAGCAGTTTTCAAACTCATTAACAAATTTTACGTCTCTGCTTATTATCACTTTACGTGCCTCAGGATCCCAGAGTCTATACGCTTTTGATTCATCAGAATAGCCAATAAAAATACATTCTTTAGACCGAATATCAAATTTGCCTATTCCTGGCCTTTTATTTAATGGAAATGCTTTTTGGCCAAAGGTTCTGAAGTGAGAGACAGCTGGCACTCTGCCAAACATCACTTCATAAGGTGTTTTTGTTTGACCTTTCAAACCTCGCGTAGGACAGCGATTTCGAATGTAAGCAGCCGTATTGACGGCTTCGGCCCAGAATTTATGAGGCAGATTGGACTGTAATAATAAACATCGCGCCATTGAAACTAAGGTGCGATTTAATCTTTCGGCGACTCCATTCTGGGCTGGTGTGTAAGGAGTGCTCTTTTCGTGTTTTATTCCCGCGTCATTAAGAAATTTATTAAAGTATTTCCCTAAGTATTCTAGCCCGTTATCCGTTCGGAGAATTTTTATTTTGGAGTTAAGTTTATTTTCAAAAGATGCTTTGAAGTTTATAAAAGCTTCCTTAACTTCTTCCTTAGATTTCAGAAAATAAACATGAACGTATCGAGATTTGTCATCGATAAATGTTGCAAAATAAAATGATCCGCCTATTGATTCGACTCTCATGGGACCACACAAATCAGAATGAATTAGATTTAACAACTCAGTACTTCTATATTCAGATTCTTTGGGAAGGCGACTCCAAGTTGGTTTCCCCATAATTGATTCCAAACAGGTAGAAAGAGAAGTGG
>KK117665.1:198440-263994 GCA_000611955.2 Stegodyphus mimosarum
GTATATATATATATATCCACCGTGTTACTCCGTTCAGTGAACTCAGTTTCTTTATTCTTGTATATTTGTAAATTGCGCATTTTTTGCTTAAAAAATGATTGAATTATGTTGTTCTTATCTTCTGGTTAAAGTTTTTATACCTTTAGTAAATCTGCATGCAAGGTTTGCAGAATTATCATCAATTAAGTTTTTTAAGGGCGGCTAGGCCTAATTATAGCACCCATATTTGTTTACATTTGAAACTTAGCAGAATAGTGGATTTGTTGCCAATCTAGAGAAGCTAAGCTTCACAACAACAAAGATAACACATTCTTTTATTACTGCGAATTAAATCATGCTTTATCCATTCTGGAATTTATGCGAGGAAATAAGAGTTTCGTAATTTTTAATATATTGTTGCGAAAAATTCGGCGGTTGCGCCTGTATGTAAGCTTTCCGGCATAGCACTAGGGTTGCCATAAAATAGTGTATGGTAGGGTTGCCAGATTGGCGACTTTATCGCCCATATGGCGACCAAATCGGCGATATCCCATGGTCCAATCGGGAAGCTTCTAGAATAACTTCCTGTCGAGATATTTCTCGAAACCTGTGGAACCTAATGAAACGCTATATAAGCCCTTGCGTTTCTGAGAGCAGTTAGTTGCGAAGTAGTTACGAGTAGATTGTGAAGTTAGTTGCGAGATTGTGAAGTGTTGCGAGCAGTGTGATTAGTTGTGAGAATAGCTGCTACGCGAGAGTTTTGGTGAACGGAAAGCAATCGAGATAGTGCTTTGCCGTGAAGCTATCTTTACCGTATAGCTTGACAGTGTATTGGTGATTGTTCCACGGTGTTTATTAGAAGTTTAGTGTTGCCGTGAAGCTACCTTTACAGTTACAGCCTGAAGCTGTGTTGCTGATAGTTTCAGCGTATTTATTGTAGATTTTCGACGCTTTTAAAGGTAATTTTGGAACTGTGCTGTAAATAGTGATTCCTGTAAATAAATTGTGCTTTTTATTGTTCTGCATCGTGTTTTCATCGGATACTCTCAAATCCACGAACCCGTAAAACGCAACAATATATTTTTTGAGATTTTATGCATTTTTGCCTTGTCGCGAAATGAGAACTGAATTAATTGAATGAGAAATACTAAACCATCTGTGAAAAACTGTTTCTTTTCTTTTCTTTTTTGTTTGTTTGTTTAATTTCTTTTATACACCGTTTTAGATTTATTATAGTAATTGAATAGAACATGTGCCATCGATTAGATAATTCTTCAGATGATATACGTAATTTTTGCGCATTCTGAGTTACAAAATGAATGAGATGTAACGCTGTTAAGTGAACCTAGCCCAAAGTGTCGCTATGGTAAACAAATATAGTGAATTTTAAAAGTCCATTTATTCTAGTGTGGTTTATGCGCTATCGAGGAAGTAGGCTTAATTCAATCCAATAAGTTTAAATGAAACGCAAAATGCGTATAATTTAATATTCCGTACAAGTAAGTCATGTGGTGTACACATCAGATTTTTGTTCTGAATGTGTATTCATATGTTGCTTTTCTTTCATTTCTTAGCCAATGTAATTTTCACTATTTATTGCACATAAGGAATCTTTTCAAAATATCTATATAATATCGGTACAAAAACAAGGTTATGTCAGTTAAATTTATTTGTAGCGGTTTTCATATTTTAGTCAATATTAATTTACTATTTCGCACCAATATATCTGTATCGACTGAACATTTAAAATGAATCAACTACACTGGTGTGCAAAAATTAGGGACGAAGTCGAAAAATTAGCATATCAACTGAACGAAGAGGCAGAGCGGACAGAAAGACCAATCAGGAGATTAAGTAAGGTGATGTATGGTAGCACATGCGCAGATATGCAGGTAGACGTAATGGGGAGTGTCTGAGTAGTATAAAGCATGTTGTCGGTGTAAGATCAGTATTTCTGGCAAAGAGATTGCACGCCGTATAGCATTTAAAATCACACCGAGTTGCTGCCCCAGCGAGAAAGGGCGAATAATCAATCTGTTAGACGACATCTGGATGCTTTTACCCGAGATCGAATCATTGGGAAGTTGGAGGAAGGCCGCAGTGTGACAAGTGTGGCTGCAGAGTTCGGAATTGCTCACAGCATCGTTTCAAGACTTTGGAGACAATTTCAAACTACAGGAACAGCTATCCGGGGGTTTAGTAGTGGTCGTCCACGAGGAACCACACCCGCAGATGACCGGTATATTGCCTTACAGGCCAGAAGAAACAGGCGGCAGACAGCGGGAGAAATCGCTAGACACACGACACAGGCGACTGGACGACCGATATCGCGTTTTACCGTGGCCAGAAGACTGCACGGTGGTGGTCTGTTTGCACGACGCCCTGTACGGTGTGTACCTCTAACGCCTGCCCATCGGAGAAGGCGTTCTCTGTGGTGCCGGGAACACCGGAATTGGAGAGACAATGAATGGGGACGAGTACTCTTTACAGATGAGAGCAGATTTAGTCTGAGTTGCGATTCTAGACACATACACATCTGGACAGAGCGGGGAACACGCAATAACCCCTTCAACATCATCAAAAGGGACTGTTCTGGAGGTCGCGGAGTTCTCGTTCGAGCAGACATAATGCTTGGTAGCCGGACCGATCTTCATATCTACCAAAGAGGTTCGTCACCTGGGACTGCTATTGTCGAGGTTCTTCTTCCTTACATTCGTCTTTTCACAAGGGCTATGGGTCCTCAGTTCCTCTTCATGGACGACAACGCTCCACCTCATCGCACAGTTACTGTCGAAGAGCTGTTCGAGAGTGAAGATATTGAACACATGGATTGGTCGGCGAGGTCTCTGAATCTAAATCCCGTCAAGCATGTACGGAACTTACTAGGGAGGCTCGTGGCAGCACGTAACTTATCGCCAGTAACGATTCCGAAACTGCAATTGGTGCTACAACAGGAACAAGCAGCAGTGTCTCAACAGCTCATTAACAACCACATATCCAGCATGCACAAATGATGTGAAACCTGCCTAGCAGTCAGGGGAGATCATATCCCCTATTAAAGACCGGATGTTTCTTGCTGGACACCCATCACAGGGATGTTTCGGCCTTCAGTCGCATTGCGCTCCATGCTAATTTTTCAATAAAGCTTCTCTTTATCCCTCTGATTTCTCTTTTAGTAAGTGTTGCTTACATTACTCATATCCTTACGTATTGGGGATCTTACGGTATTAAATGTGTTGATTTGGAAAGCTTTTGTACAAAGTTATATTCAAAAAACGGTCTCGTCCTTAATTTTTGCACACCAGTGTATTTTAAACGATTTAGTACACAACACTTTTGCTAAAAATACTGAATTATATTATGTGTTAAAAATAACTGCATATCTCTTGTATCATAGATCGTGAATAATTACGTACTGTAATTTGTATGAGAAAGAAACCAATAAGATAGGTCTTTCAAAGTTTGCTAATAGGACATATGTTACCCTTGAAACAAATGTATGGAAATTTAAATGATTGAGTCAGCGCGTTTATAAGGTATTTTATCCCTTCTTTCTCATACCGTCTTTGTGTAATTGGAAGCATACTCGATGTCTAGTCGAAAGGTCCAGAGTTCGAGTTCCGTAGAAGGCATTTCCCAATTTTCACGTCTCCTACTTCAAAAAGAAAAACGTAATGACTCTATAAACAAAATTCTAACTAATAAATTGCTTTTTACTTTACTAAAGATCATTTAGGGAACACGTTTATTTACTAAAAAGCAAAATTAGCATTGGAAAACATTTTCATAATTATATGACTTAAAATATTTTTCCAATGAAACGAGCAACCCAAAATATTCATTTTAAGAATGGTGTTAAAAATAATTTTTATTAGACAAATAACATGGAATTTTAAAATTTAAAAACTTTTTTAAAATTTAAAAATTTAAAACTTTAAGATTAAACTTTTGGTGAGACTTAATTCGGCTATGGAATACTTTTCCTTAGCTGTTTTCTTCTGTGGTAACTTACAATCAGACTTCGTACATTTTTATGAAAATATGATACAATTGTTGTAGTCTGAAAATTCTACGTTGTTTATTTCTCGAACTAGGACCAACATGTGTCTTCCAACATTCGTTCACCAAATATTTAGGTGTACATTCATTATGAAACCTATGTGTTATTATAAACCACTTTTCATGTTTTTCATAGATTTGTTTTTTAATGGAAACCACAAATTACTATTCGTACTTCAAAAATCTAGTAAATACTTTTTAAGAATTTCAATGTTAATAAGTAATTGGAAAAATGTCTTTTCAATCGCACTAAACTGCTGTTAAATTACTTGCATCATAATTAATAGTTATTTAAATTATTTCTTCTATAGAATAGTTTATTTACGATGCAGGCGACGTGAAAACTGCGCAGTGCTGTCACCGGTATTCGAACTCCGGATCTCCTGATTACACGTCGGAAGTGCATCCAGTTACACCACGAAGCCACGCCAGAAAGAGAGAGAAAATGCTTTATATACTCCCCTTCGACAGAACGACTAGGATGAGGCGATTTAGTCACCAATCCAAGTGCTGATGAATTATCGTCCACCACCTTTTACCTCGCGTGTCACTTGTAGAATCATTTCGAATATTTCAAAGTCAGGAAACCGAAGACATCTGCAATGCCCTCGCCGATATTCGAACATCGGTCTGTGCATTTTGCAACATAACATTATAAATTTCACTAAGAAGATCATGAGAACATAATGATATTTATTGACAAATGCAATCTTACCGTATTCGGGAATGTTTATATAACTAAAATGTGGCAAAAGCAAACTGAAGATCTGAAAAAAGAAAGACATGGTGCCACTGTAAACACGGGGATTCATGGCTGCCAATGATGTTTCCAATTGTACTTGTTGAGTCACTAGGGTATTTTGAAGCAGAAGACATGAAAAATGAGCAATGTCCTCGCCGATATTCGAACCTGGACCTTTCGATTGCATACCGCGTGTGCTACCTTCATACTACGAAGGCATGCTGAAAGGAGGAAGAAATACCTTATATAATAATAGGTATATTTAATAATAGGTATGCGTATCAGACTATATTGAAGACAAGTTTTCTGAATAGTGTTGCTGATCTAGGCTTATCTTCAAATTACATATTCCAACAAGGTAACGACCCGAAGCATACTTCGCGGTCTCGCATAGGATTGCCTGTTGTATCTTGTACATATAAATCCAGAACTTCTTCACAGTTTTAGACCTCAATATCATTGGCATTAATGGGATGAACTAAGAAGGAGATTGGATAAAAGAATTAATTTTTAGTACATTAGAGTTATGAGATGTCTGTCCGCAGAATGGCAGAAAACTGTTATTCATGACAGCAAAACACTTGTGAATTCTATACCAGCGAGGCTGTTATAAAAGCTAATGATCAATCAGCCCGCTATTAAAATTTGTTTTCAGAATACGAAACATTTTTGGTAATTTTTTTCAAAACACACAATGCTCTTTAGACTTTTGTTGGAAAGAATAAAAAAGAGATATTAATTTTTTGTGTTTAAAGAATGCAGTTTATTCTTATATGAAATATTGTAGGGATAATGTTCATTTGATGTAGCAAATAAACACTTTAATTGAAAAACGGATGGATTTCTACTTTCCTTCTTCTATTTTTTCTACACATTTAAATCGCGCGTACCCGTTTGAGGCTAAGTATGCGTAATTCATGAAATATATTGCTTAGACTGATCTTTATATTATACTTTAACTGCTGAAACTTAGCTTTTTTTATGATTCCAGCTAATTTCCTTTCAGTTCTAACGGATTTGCCTTTTTTAATAAAAATATGGTTACGAGTTTTGTAAATAATTTAGTCAAATTATGCGTAAAATTATAGTGTTATTTAGTAACATGAAATGTCTCATGTTCCGAGAGACGAAACTTCTGGGAAAATGAAATTACACAAGCAAGTTTATTTAACATTGAGATAAATGGCTGTCCCTCTAAATTGGCGAAATGGCTGGCGAATAATTTTTGTCGCACAGTTTGGCGAGAAATCGCTAAAAATTGTACCATTTGGCGACATTTGGTTCTGATCCCCTGTATAACTATAATTGGTACTGGTTTTGCTTTGGTTGGTTTATTGACATGATCATGACAAAGATCAAAGATTGAACATGAACATGACAAAAACAAAGATTATTCATGACAAAGATCGCGAGGTCTGTCTACCTAAGGAAAGACTTCGTGAAGGACATTCTAAGGGAAACTGGTTCGTATGTACGTTATACATGCGTAAAACGGCAAAAACGCTCATGCAGACAGCCCGTACTCCTGGAATCGAACCCAGGTCAGAACTACCAGTATTTAGCTACTTTAATGCTCAGCCACTGGTGGTCCGTAAATGGTACTGTAATTGACTAACTGCAATTGGTTTCTATATGTAAGTGCAAACTTATTCGACCCTTTTACACAACTTTAACCATATATGACTTCCAGTAATTTCAAGAAACGGAAGGTAACTAGTGATTTCTCGGCGGCCGAGGAGGAAAACTACCTAAGCCAGGAGAAAGCACCAGATCTCATATCTAGTTCAGAGCTGACTTCGAAGTACTGAGAGATCTCCGTGCAAAATTCGTTCTTTGGATGTGCTTTGTATTGCGTTTTGTTTAACATTATTAGTAGTTTGAAAAGGTAACTACTTACTGTGCTCTGTCCTTCTGAGAACAGATGTGCGGGTACTTTCGGTGGAAAGTTCCAGAACTGTAAATTGTTTCTTTTAGGAAAATGAATTTTATAAGCTATCATCGATGCTGTGAGCATTTAATCCATTACAAACCTGTACGTAAGCAACAATATAATTCGAAACATTTAAAATAATTACCAATCATGTTATATTCATTGAAAAATTAGTTAAGCTCTACTAATATTATGTCTAAAAATTTTATTACGTATTTTTTTACAATAAATTATCCATTTCAAATATTTTAGAGTTACCTAGGAACGAGACGCATTTTACAAAGATTAATGAGCGTTTACCTTCTGCATTTTCTATTGCTAAGTGAAATTTTAAATAGGAAGTTTACTTAAATAGATTTACTGTAGAGCGGAATTCTCTAAATCACAAAATCTTCTTCACAGGAGATATTTCCCTTTTATTTAATTGGATTTAAAAACATGCTGCGTTTCCTACTTTTTCCTCTTTCATAATGAATTTTGTTTGTCGGCACTATTTTTCACATATTTTTCCTACATATTGTTTTGCAAGATTTTTTGTACTATTGAAGTAGCTGATTGTGAATTCAAAGTTCCATAGTAAAAGTAAATTCATATCAAGGTAATTTTGTACGTTAACTTAATATCTGTCATTTAGTGATGATTAGTAAAATGTATGAAATATAATATTTTTTCTGATCCTAGATCTAAAATGTTCTAATAAGTAATTGTTACTTATTGTACTGGTAATCATTCAAAAGCATCCCTGGTTCTGTAATATGCAAGAAAAGGCATAAGATTCCATCGAACGTTTAGAGAACTTAAATCACTTTCCTACGATAAAAAGAAAAGTGAAAAAAAATCGATTGAAGAAAGTGAACTGACTTCTTAGCAATCTCGGCCACTTTTTCTTCACAGTTTGGGTGGTATAGGGGAAAAAATTCATTCTGAAAGCTCGGCATACGAAATTTGTGCATGGATATTTTTATTCTTCTTTAAATTTTAACTGCACTGCAGCATGACAGGTAATTAAGTTGTAAATAGTGAATGATTTAAGGGATTATGAACAGTTGGGATCGAACATATCTCTGATTTATTTAAATGAAGTGTTTGAATTTTAATACTCTAAATATTCTAAACGTATTAAAGAATTCATTAACAATAAGCCATTTTCTCATCTTCGCTAAACAGTGACATTTTGTCAAAATATGTATTATAGTAACGCTTTTTTTTCTTCCTTGATCAATGCTAATACCTTTCTAAAACTTCTTTTATCTTCTTTTGTAATTTCCGATCGACGTTATTACAGTAGCAATTTCTTTAGCACCAAGTACAGTATTCTACATTCGTTATTTTTCATTTTCCTTAAAGCACTTTCTTTCATGTTTCTATAAGTTACATTCATAGGGAGGGTTAATTTCCTCCAAACTATCTTTTGTCAGACGTCATTAATCTCTGTTTCAGGCTGTGATATGAGAGTGCTATCTATGGAGATATTTCATCACTGGGTAATACTCTCCTTCTGCTGAAGAGTTTTGTGAAGCTTTTACATAACCAGTTTTGTTTAAATTTCACTGCATTCGTTTTATGTCGACAGCTCCGTATTAACTTAAATAAAAAGGTATTTCCAAAAACTTTAGATTAATTCATCAAACAGTAGATGGTAAATTTAAATTGCAGATTTAAAAATCCCTATCTATTGCTTGAGTATGAAATGAGTGTAGCTAATTCTAGCGTAGATGATTTTGGGTCTATTAAGTTTAATTTCCTACCAGTGAGGAAATAGTTAACATTTAAACTGTTTCCTTACTGAAAACTTAAGGTCTTTGTATTTCGAATGTTAGTGATGTTAAACTTAAGGCAGCTGAAAAATTATCAAAGGCAGAAAGGAGGAAAGAAAACTTATCAGAAAGAAAAGAAGGCAGGTGGTGACAACAAGCTGTCAAGGGTAATCAACTTTCTTCATGCTATTTTGTCTCCTGACGACTTTTGAAGCAAAGAAACTGAAAAACGCAGGTAAAACTACTAACTTAAAAAGTTTTCCCGCATTTACATTACCTTGCAAAAGTTTAAAAAGGAGAAGATCTAATATTCATAACAAGTTAATTTCCCTTTAAAGTACTTTTCATGAATAAATATTCTTTTAAAATAAAATAAAATCTAAAGCGTAAACAATACTGAATAAGCATAGCAGTCAGTGTAGGCCTTGTGATTCCAACTAAAAACTTTTCTTTTTCAGTATTGTATTTTTCGTTCAGATACATTTATCTGAGATTCCAATAAAAAATGGAACTTTATAGTACAGGGTGTTTCTAAATGAATATTTTAACGCTTTGTAGTATTTATTAAGTAAAACTTAAAATCCTAATTAATACATGAAGTGAAAGAGCAACTCAAACGTTCTGTTTGTTGGTACGCACATGCGCCAAAAAGCGCTAATAGCAAAAATAGCAGCTAGTGAACAGAAAGCTTTTTGTGTTCTGCAATTTGCAAAGACCGAATCTCTAGTTACTGTGCAACGTGCGTTCCGGATTAAGTTCAAATGTGGTCCCCCAAGCGATAATAGCGTTCGTAGATGGTATCATCAGTTTGAAAATACCGACTGCCTTTGGAATGGGATGAGTACGGGACGACCAAGGGTTGGTTGGACCAAGGGTTTCTGACTTCATGTGTTCAGTGTGACGAAAGGTGCTCACATTGAACACTTGTAAGCTTGTAGGTATAACTGTTTGAGTTGCTCTTTCATTTTATGTATTAATTATAATTTTAAATTTCACGTAATAAATACTACAAAGCGTAAAAACCCCGATATTCTTTTAGAAACACCCTGTATTGTGCAAAATTTTAGCTTAGATATTCTTGCTTATTTCAGAATTAATTCATTCAATTTAAGATCCTCTACGCAGTATTTAGATGAAAGATGAAATCGATTTATCCGATCGAGTTCTTTCTTTTTGAAGAAGGTTGTATCACGAAAGTTTATGACCAACAGTTCATCATTTTTCACACAAATGAAACTCTATTAAGTGTTTTCGAACATGTTCAACCCAATATGCATTTTATCGATATATCCTTTGGGCTCGTATGATCCAAACAGTCGCCTTCTTGAAATCAGTTATGCTTTGTCTAATCAGAGATTATCTTCCTAAACAGTGAAAAACGTTCCGATTGCGGCATCGAAAGTTATGAAAATATTTCACAAACTATTCCTTCTTTCAAATTTACTGTCAGCCATCAGTGATAGTACTTCGGTCTTCTCTTTTTAAAATCCCTTTCCATTAAAAGAAATCCGTTCCTTTCCAAAAAAAAGAAAATTGTTAAATTTCATTCTCAGACCTCGGGAATATTTCAACTCGTCTGAGAATAATTCGCCAGTCCTCAGCAACCAAATCCCTACGTCCTGTATGTCAAACTCTGCGCCGAATATTCTTTGTTAATAAGCATATTAACATCTTTAAAGATCCCAAGACTTTTCTTTAAAGGCTATTTCAAACTGCAATTTGGTTTGGTGTCTGTAGCCGCTGGATACTTATTGACAACAACACCTGGAATTCTAGGATATCTATTCCACGATTTCAACAATTACAAATAGCAGCATGGGATAATATTTCGTTTACAACTTTATCCCTGTTTTCTGTATGCTTTTACTCACTCTTAGTGAGAGATTCGATGGTCTAAAATGGAAATTCAACGCTTTCACTTTTTTGTCGAGTTTGAATCTTGACTTTGTTCAAGTTAAGATTCTTATTAACTGCCACCCTACATTTACTGTCAAATCATGCTGACACGACTGAACATTCAGGGAACAAAATGTTTACTTTCAAAAAGGCAGTTTCTGTAAGTTGCAATCACACCCACAATACACATTATTACCCAAATTAACGTATATTCAGTGAAACTTTATCACAGTAACCCGTCTTTTATGTCTGCTATTAAACTCATTTCTAATGCTTCTACGTTTGCTTCAATTTTCTACTTAGAATACATTTTTTCCTGAACTGTGCGTATATACATATATGTGTGTGTGATAATAAAGATGGTTACTTTATTTCCTTAAATATTGATTTTAAACATACTTATATTTAGGTACAAAGATTTTCAAAATAACGCCGCAGATTTTATGAGAACAGTTCGGTTTCCTGGAGGAAACATTTCAGTCATTCTGAAATTAATTTCTTACATAGGCTCCCTTGACACACACACACACACAAATAATAAATGCAAAGAACCATTTTTTTCAGCTGAATGAGGTATCAGAGCTTAGAATGTCAAGCTACAAACGAAAATTCGTAAAACAGGTATATTTTTCTGAAAGAAAATCAGACCTCTTAATGTCATTGTGAGCAAAAAGAAATGTTGAGTGCACACTCCAAATGCACACTGTGCAAAATCATGGCACAGTTCTATATCTCTCGTTCCATTGGGCCGATTGACGAACTTCAATTTGCGTTTTTCATGTTTCGTTCTTGCGTTTAAATTTTTAAATTTCTCCATAAATTTCTCACCAAAAATCTCAAAATTTAATATCTAAGCATAATTTGACTCGTAAAGTCAAAATATGGAAAAACATTCGCATGTCACTTCAGAAAAAGTCTGATTTATGTCGAAATATCTATATCAGAACAATGCTTAATATAAATCTAAGACATATCCTAAGTTGCGCTTTTGAGACAGGAAAAACGCATTTGAAGTTCGTCAATCGGCCCGCTAGAACGGGAGATATAGAACTGTCCCGCTCCTTTTTATTTTGCGCAGTGTACAGTAACTCTAACTAGACATTGGTACTTTAGATAAGCAAATTTTTGTTTGCTAACAGCTATAGTTTCGTTTTTTTGGGGGGGGGAGGGACTAACCTTGTTTTGCGCATTTCTTCTTAGTTTCGTATAATATGAATCCACATAGCGCACCATTGTTGAAAATCTGATAACCAGTGTTACACGAGCATTATAGAAAAAACTTAACGCACTGAAATTTTATAATCTATAATATTCTTATCCTAAATTATAAAGCAAAGACATTAATTTGCATTCTCTCATTCTGAACAAATTTTGTTCAATGCTGCAGGCTCTCAATTATAGATTTTAAATGCTGAATGTAAAATTGCCAATTCACAAAACTGTGTTTGAATACATGAGTCGCTGGAAAATACACAGCATAATTTTAAAAATTGCATGAAAATTTTTAGTTTAGTGTTTCTAACATGTTTACGTCTTTTTTAAATATAGCTCACTACTATAGACAAGATTACCTTTCGTATTTCTATGAATGCTGCTAGAAATTCTGTATACTAGCGAGAATTTGTTTAATTAATAAACGTCAAAATACTTATCTTACCTCATAATTTAAACCTTAATGAAAGGAACTCATACTTTCTCTAACGAAAGAAAGATTACTTTACCTGATGTTCGTTTAAACAAACATTCTACTCTTCAAGATATGCGATATTGCACGGGAAAGGAAAGACAGTTTGTTTGCAAAATATACAGCTAAAATATATCATGCTTCTCATGGAATAAGTGAGTCTGAGACCGGTAGACACATAATTGCTAATTTCAGACGCATAAAACTCAGATAATAGTTGGCCGTGCAACCTAACTATGCTAATCTCTATAATTTCCCGCGGTCTCGTTTCATGTTCCTAAACTGCCAAATGTAGCTTTAAAGAAAAGTCTTTTCAGACATATTCCTTATTTGCAACTGTTGTATTAACGATAATGTCATTAATTACATTCTAAACTGTTGCTTTTAAAGAGCTAGAGGTTCATTTTGTACGAGAATGTTGCTTGCGAGAGACCGAATTCACTGAGATTGTAATAGTTAATTTTAACTCTTTGAGAAAAAGAAAGATAAGCAGATATCCCTCGCGTTCTTTGCCATAATCAAATAAACTAAAAAAATAAAAGATAGCAAAATAAAATATGCAAAATAAAATATACAAAATAAAATATGCAAAATAAAAAGGGGATGGCAAAAAAAAGTCTGAAGAAAATTGAAGCTGCCAGTTAAATATCGTATTCCATTGTTCCTTTTTACTCTAATATTTTTGACATTTGGCTTGTTTTTTTTTATCATTTTTCAGATTCGTTTTGCATTACATTTCTTGCATTAGTTTCATATTATACATCTCACAAAACGCGTTTTGCTGTTCTTAGTATGTTATTCAATTTTTATTTAAATTTTGCGTGCTTTTTAATTTTATTTTGTTCGTTTTTTATTATTTCATTGTTTTTATTGCGTCTTTCTACACGCTAGTGAATAATCTTGTATTAATATTTATTGTTAGGGGGAAATATATTAAACTTCTTTGTACTCGCCTTAACATTTATATATTCCGTGAAAAGCAATAATAAAAGCCGCTTCTTTATTAACTGGTTAGCTCCAAGGTGGAGATTAGACTATAAGAGATTATAGATTACGAGCTAGGAGACGACGAAAAAGGTACCGCAGCGGATAAAAATTGTATTTTAATAATCTTGAAACAAAAGCATGTAGTTAAGTCGTAGTAAAAGGTATTGTCTGTATTTGACTAGCTGGCTTCTTTTTTTGGCTTTAGTAAATAAAAGAACAGTTTCACGATTTTGTGGCATTTAATTTAAGTTTTATTAACAGTTAACTCTATATTTATGCTTTACTTTATGCCTTTTTTCGTCCGTATTCGCTCATTCCAATGCAAATTTTGTGGTTAAAATTAAAGTAGGTTAAAATTAAGAGAAAATGTTTACCAGTATGATTCCTAGTAGAGGTCTGCTGGTACTGCTCCTGCTTTCCTCCGACTAGAGATGAAGGCTTAATGATAGCACGTTGGCAATTGTTTGGAAATTAGTTATGCTTTGTTCAAAGCACTTAGTTCTGTAGATTTGCGCAATAATACGAGAGTTATAATCCAGGCAATATCTTGTAGAATGTTGAACAGCAAGGAAATATGAAAAATCCGTGGCTCAAATACCAGTGAGATTATAGTTGACTTTTACTGTTTCTTCTTCAAAAACGAACTTCTTATAATGGAAATAGTAATCCTTGTGGGGTTCCACCTTTTTATTTCACAGTTAAATGTGGAAACCTCTTACACCCATAAGCGAATAATCACTTGAGTGTATCAACAGATACGTAAGACTGAAGAAGGGTTAATTACATTTTACTTCTCAAAATAAGGATTAACACAGTCGGCTCCTATCTCAGAGCGTACAGTAAAGCCTCCACTTGGGCTTGAACTTAAAGTAATAAGAATTAAAGCTTGACTAATGCTTAACTAAAAAGATATAGCCGAAGCTATCGGTATTCTAGGTAGTTGGCCTCTAAATCTCAAGTAGAAAAGAATCTCTTAGTAGAAAATCTAAGTAGGCGAGGCTATCAAGGGCCTAAAGAACGGCCGAGCGTAGTAATAGCTGAGAGAGAGACGTAGCCCAAAGACAAACGCGCTGTAGTCAGAAAATCTGGCTCACTAATGAAGTCAGTGAAACATCGACTTAAATACTACTCTTACTCAGTTGCATTAAACGCGTTTCTGAAAATACATTTTGGTCGGAAATTGTAAGCTGAAATCAGGAGAGACAGGGAAATATGACAAACTTAACTGTTTTAAACTTAGGATAAACCTTACATCCTTAAAATTTCTAATGTTATATAAATAATTCCAGCCTTCTCCTCCTTTTTAGACTGTCCGACTAGATTTTGTTGGGACTTACATATCAAATAGTTATTACAATTTTCTTTGCACTTAGTTCAGTGCCCTGGATGCACAACAACAAATTGATCAATATCGCAAAGAAAGATATCTATGTGATGTTCCAACGCAAGAATTTTCCTCGTAGATGACACCATTACAAAATATAGTATACGTGTCTGTTCACAGCATGTTGATTGCTGACAACAGAATAACATAAAAGTGTTCTGTGAAGTTATCTGTCCTGCTGATAAAAAAACTGATGTATACTTACTTGTACACCACATGACTTACTTGTACGGAATATTAAATTATACGCATTTTGCGTTTAATTTAAACTTATTGGATTGAATTAAATCTACTTCGTCGATAGCGCATAAACCGCAATAGAATAAATGCACTCTTTAAAATTCCCTATATTTGTTTACCATACCGACACGCTAACACTAGGTTTACTTAACAACAATACATCTGATTCATTTTATAACTCAGAATGCACAAAAATGATATCATCTAAAGAATTATCTAATCATTGCCACGTGCTCTATTCAAATACTATAAGAAATCTAAAACGATGTATGAAAGAAATTAAACAAACACAAAAAACGTTTTTCACAGACGATTCACTATTTCTCATACAATTAATTCAGTTATCTCTTTCAAGCCAAAGCAAAAATGCATAAAAACTCAAAATAGCTATACTAAAAATTACGAAGTAAATCTTAAAGACTTGTTTCCTCGAATAAATTCCAAAATAGATTAAACATAATATAATTCACAATAATAAAAGAAGACGTTACTTTATTGTTACGAAACTTAGTTAACAAATCTACTACTCTGCTAAGTTTCAAATGTAAACAAATATGGCCGATATGGCCAAAATAATTAGGCTTAGCCGCACTTAAACAACTTTTAAATTATTGATAATTCCACAACCGTAATATGCATGTTACCTAAAGGCATAAAAACGTTAACCGAAAAATAAGAACGACATAATTCAATCATTTCTGAAGCAAAAAATGCACAATTTACAAACATAAGAATAAAATACTGAGCTCACTGAGCCGAGTAACAGAGTGGATATATATATACATACATTTCTATACTTTTGAATCGGCCGATTGCAACCAAAACAGAAGGAGCACATCTACATGTTATAGCAGTCCTATATACAAAATTTCAGCGTTCTGAGGTTATTCGTGTTTGAGTTATGCGAGATACATATGTACGTACGTACATACCAACGCCACGAAAAAAATCTCTTCAGAATCCATTTTAAATCAGTTTTATATTTTTTGGGGGGAAAAAGAGTCCTTTATTCTGTACTTAGTACAGATGGCACGACAAAGCATCGTTTAATGGCATTCGACAGCTGTCAAAATGGATATTCTCGTTGAAATATGGTACCCAAAAGTTTTCGCAATTACAATACTTTCTTTTTACTTCATACAAGGAAGTAAAACGTTTTTAAATAAACATTTTCAACACTACAATTTAAAATGCTTGTTCTACTTTCTATCCGTTTGCCTCAGAAGTCAAACGAGGTAAATTATTTTTATATTCGCTCTCAAAATTTTATTTAAATTTCAAATAAAATGTAAAAAATTCCGAAAATTCAAACTCCTAAGTTAATTTTACTAAACTCTAGTTTAAAGTTATATCTACAGATAAACCTCTATTAAGAGAATAAGTAATTTACTAATTATGTGGGGCATGAAAATTATGTTAAGCTAGTAAGAATTGGAATAAATATAATTTATCCAGTTACTTGAAAAATGTATCTAAGAAATAATAGGAGATAAAATCATCAAAATTTACAAAACATATGCTCATTCACATTTCATACCAAAACGTTTAGTTGAGCTACAAGCTTTTACAAGGTAAATAGCTGAATTTATTTAAATAGTGCTGGAGATTTCAATTTTTCATCCAATATGAAAAAAAAAATTCCCGATCACTTTATAACGTATTTTCTGCCTATTTTTCCGTATGCCTTCGTGGTTTAACAGGAAGTAAACTCGACGTGTATTCGAGAAGTCCAGGTTTCGAGTGCACTGCACAATGTTTTCGTCTTCCGCTTCAGAAAAGAAAACAAAAAAACTAATGACCGTACAACTTCACCAAGAAAACCTTTGGAGAACTTCCTAGCATATTTCCATCACAGAATCAGCATCAAATAAAATTTCTCAATGCATTTAGTTAAATAACAAAAATGGTTCTGCGTTTAATTTTACACAAATAAAAAAATTATATGCTTAATTTTTAGTGCAATAGAAAGGAAAAGGTCTTTATAAATTTGATTTTAGAATTTATGCGAACAAAACCTATTTCCATTGTCTTACTTTAGTTGAAATACAGATTATCTCTTCATATAAATAAAGACAATTTTATAATTTAATTAAGAAAATTATCTGTACTTAAAATATTTTTCTTTAAATTATATGATCCTTTTCTAAATGAAATAAGATAAGCGAAAAAAGGAAATTTCATTACTTAAATTACAGTAAAATACGTCTTTGCCACCCAACCGTGCTAGTGGTTAGTGACACTGACTGCCGTACCGAAGACCCCACGTTGGAATCCCGGAGAACGCATCGATGTTTGTAAATGTATATTGTCTGTGCGGCATAGGGGACACTCTAAATATGTGGTGATCCAAACGTCCTCTCAATAGGTTGGTGGTAAGGAAGGGGGGTGGAAGATCCTCGGACCCGTCTCCGCGGGTTGCTCTCCTTCAAAATTCGGGACGAAACTGAACAAAATCGTACTGTCACCTATATGGTGCTCGAGACTTTTGTCAACGACAGGCGCAATCTTGACCCCTTGTCACGATGAATTTCATGCGCTTGCTCTGATTTCAGAGACCTGATCTGACGTTTCTGTTGGTCGGATGGAATAAGCCACAAAGAAACAAACAAACAAAAATACGTATTTGGCTTGCAGAGAAAAGCCAAATCGATAAAAAGATAGAAATTAATTTCAGGTATCCTTACATTTGGCATTGTACCTCAGTTCGAAATACAACTGGCAATGCTAATTAATCATTTCACATCTCTATTACAAACAAAAGCCTATCCTCTCCTCAAAAAAGATAGCAAGACCCATCTTTTACCCTGTGGGTTTTCTTTCACATGTAATCTAGAAACTCAGTTAAATTGCATCTATATTTCAAAACATTTCCAGTTGAACATCTGTGATGTGTTAGGTGGTAAGCAATCTTCATTAAAAGAATTGTAGATTTGTAAATTTGAAAAATATTACACAAAATGGCGTATATATTAGTAAATTAATAACCACAAACTTTAACTCTTTCTTTAACAAATATTAAATGGCCTTGAAGTTTCAAGAGACTGCTATTGTATTGCTTAAAATATTTCGAGCTCTTTCATTGCCCGAGAAAGCTGTCTTATTCACTGACAACAGTATTCAAAAAACGAAATTCACTCTCTCAACACAAGCGTTTCGTTAAAGTGATTGCTAATCGAATAGTATTATCTGCTGTATAAACTCTAATTACTTTCATTGCGAAGCTGAACGAATAATACGCAGTGAGAAAAATACGCAAAATAACTAATAGGAATTTTACAAGTATGTCTGGTCAAACCTGAAATACTTTTGTTGATTTTCCCAATACTGAATTGCTATTTAAATTCAATTAGTGCCTAGACTCTTCTTTTGGAATGTTTCCGTTAACAATATTTCCGTTAACTAGAAACAACAATCAGATAAAAGACGAATTAAATTACTTCCTCCCCAACACTCACAATATTGCAAACATTATGAGAATTCTGAACTCAGAGTCTTTGCAAATCGACCTCGGGGTTGCCATAAATTTAATTAAACAATGTTTACAAATTGATTTAACATATTTATTTTCTACTCCATCGAACTTTATATGAATATCACTAATTTATTTTAATTCATACTATTATTGACAAAAAACTATCTACTTTCTCTATCTTCTTTAAGCCGAGGCAAAACACTTCGGAATTTTTATTGCTGAAGAATGGATACAATAGTAATAAGAATTATTTTAGCATTTTTAATTTCAGAAGATATGTTATCAGAGTAACCACTGTCAATAATCTGGTGCTAGATCTAGTACTTCTTTTTAAACTTTTTAATGTTTTAGTATATTTTAGTATATTTACCATTACATCCAGTATAGGCTTCCTTCTGAATAATAACGATTACAATAACATGAGCAACAAAAATAGAAAGTATGATATTAAAAACCTACATAACCTCGATCATTGTTATACAGAGTGTTTATAAAGTTCCGGACCCATTTTGATGTTTAATAACTCATAAAATAATGAAGATATAAACAAACTTATGGCATTTATTGATGGAATAACTTATATATTTTCTCTTTTCAGGTTTGAATATATTTACATCTGTAAATATCGTCTGCGCGTGCTGTTAATTTCAGATAATTTCATTTTCCAGTGTAAATATCTGTACTTTTCTAAATATCATCTGCTAATTAATTGCATTTTTCTCTCTTTTGCTTTTGGCATATGGGATCGCATATGGGGACCTGAAAACCCCCATGAATACCATGAGGCACAAAGGGATTCCCCAAAGGTTAATGTGTGGTGTGGACTAATGCACGACCGAGTTATTGGCCTTTCTTTTTTACGGAAAAGATGGTCTCATCAGTCGTATACTTAGACATGTTGGAAAACTTCGAATATCCACAACTAGAAGAGCTTCAGTCACATGTCTTTTTGCAACAAAATGGTGCACCAACTCATTGGGGTATCATCGTTCGTAGTTCTTTGAATGACCATTTTACAGGAAGATGGACTGGGCGAGGAGGTCCAATTCCTTGGCCACGCTGATCACTTGATATAATGCCACTGGACTTTTTTCGTTGGGGATTTGTAAAGGACAACGTTTACAGGGGGAGAATGTCGAACATTGATGAGCTAAAAGCCAGAATTAGAACCACAATAGCCTCTGTGGATGCCGACATGCTTGCCGGTACCTGGCGTGAAATTGAATATCGACTTGATATTCTCCGTGCGACGAAGGGGGCACACGTGGAAGTTCATTGACAAGAGTCATGAAACTTTTTGAGTCTATCTAACCATTTATGTTATTACTTTTAATCTATCTTGATTATTTTATGAGTTATTAAACATCAAAAAAGGTCCGGGACATTATAAACACCTTGTATTATAAAACAAAGTTCATTTAGTGACACTTATCCTCGCGAATCTATGATAAGTGCAGACAAATCTTCTCAAAGAAATCTTTGCACATAACAATAAAGTATAGCGACGGTAGAGCAGATAAGAAAATATAGCAGTGACAACAGCATTATATGAAATTTGTCACATATTGGCAAAGCTTTGATAATGCAGACACTATGCCAGAATTTTCACCAATGCTTCCAATGTATTATTCGATGAATATAGTAGGAAAAATGAAATAATTGCGCAGATTAATAACGTGCAGCTTTCAGATTCCACGTGCATTAGGCGAACTAAAAATATTGCAAAACACATAATGGATCATATCGTAAAAGATACAAATAGTGATTGGAGAAAGAAGTCAAACAATACGAATCAACGTTATATTTGTAACACTGATTCTTGTTGTTCGGCTTCTCCATTAATCATTATTCGGCGTGTTATTTTAACTTAATATAAACAGTTGTACATACTTTAGCTTTGCCTCTGATCCAAACACCGATAATTCAAGAATATCGCAATGCTTCGGTTTCATTAGATACTGTCAGAATTTAATTCATGAAAAATTTCTTAAATTTGTTCCTCTAACCAAATGCAAACATTAATTCGGTACTTAGCACATTTTCGGAAAAAAATTATACTGATGCTAAAAAATTAATTTTATGTGTGCATAGATGGATATCCGCGAAAGACGGAATCTGAAAAAAATGCATCTTATTAAAAAAAGGTATAATTTAACAAAACTTTTCTTATTTCTCTGTGTTATTCACGAAAAACACTTGACTGCAGTTTCCCTATGTCCGAACTAGACGCCGTGATGAAAACAGTAGTTTAATCTGTTCACGAAACTCGACCACAGAGAATTTAAAAACGTGTTTGAAGAAATTAACCGTAGTTGCAGTGACGTTCTTTTGAATATCTCAGTGAGATAATCAACGTCAGGTAACGTTCCGAGTTCAGTTTTTTCTTTAAGCCAAGAAATTATTTTGTTTTTACATGAAAAATATAAAGTATACATAAAACTGAAATGGGTGTTGGCTTTCATTAGCCATTATTTACGACATCACAGTAAAATTTAACAATAAATTTTTGATTTACAGGATGAAAATAAAATTATTCGCAGTTGGCAAACAAGTATTTGCTTTTGAAGAGAATCTAAGTATTTATTACAAGGAAATAGCAAGTGAATAATTTTCCAACCATTACAACAGCGAAATATGTTGGTATTCAGAATTCTTAAAAACTTATACAATAATTTTAAATAATTTAACTGTTCCCTTGAAGGAACTTAAGATCATATTTCAAAATTTAATAAATCTCAAAAATTGTCAGTTGGTAGTAGAAAATCTTCAAAGATCCCTAGAAACAGAAGTTATTACAAAATCAGCTGTACTGGGATACAATTATGCCACGTCATTTGATGAATTCACCGAGCTCAAAAATGATACGATTTTACAGATTACTTTCATGGAAAAGAAAGAAGAGAAGGAATATCTGGAATTCTTGGAAATTATTACCTAAAATACAAGACGGTTCCATTAAGCCTGCAAAAATTTCAGGGAGGTGTAACTTACTCAAAGACCATTCCAAAATACATAGCAATGTTGATTAGAGATGCATTCGTAGCTTGCTATACGCGTTGTTATGAAAAAGGGAACACCTCCGTGCGAAATTCGGCATTCGACGATAAACCGCGGAGGAAGTACGGCGGAAGGTTTCAGCAATCTCGAGTTAGCAGGTATATATCTTCTTCTTCTTCTTCCACTTTGTGAAGCTTGGCTTCCCTTTGGCGCCTTGTGCTCCTACGCATTCGCTATGTTGCTTCCAAAGAAAAATAATTAAATGAATAAATAAGGGAAAGGACGCATTCTCTCCACTCCAGAGAGTACGTCAGTCCTATAATGGTTCTTATTTTGCTATGTAAGTAATCAAGAATTTTGTGTACATTTGATGATGAAGTTGCCTAAGATTTGGTACCGCCAGGGATTCTTATTGCAGTGAGCCAACAAGTCAGCCAAAAGATCTATATCTCCAAGTTTCATTTTTTTTAACATTGCACGTCTGGCTTCCTGGTATTTTTTGCAGTGAATAATAGCATGTTCCGTACTGTCAATCACTAAACATTTGTCGCAGTAGGGAGAGTCTGATCTTCGGTATCTGTAACGCAGTAATTTTGTGTCTAGCAGCTGCAATCTCGCTCTGCTGATCGCAGTCTCCATTGCCCTACTGATATTCAGTCCTTTGCTCCACTCTTTAAAAACGTCGCAGTAACTAAATCTACGCCCTATATTGGAGGTAAGCCAACTATTGGTTTGTTCAGCTTTGATGGCCCTTGCGAGGAAACTACACGCGTCTTCTACTGAAAGATTGTTTTCCTTTTGGGCAATTTCTCCTTTTGCCACCCTGTCTGCGTATTCGTTTAGTGCTACGCCTTTATGGCCGGGAACCCAGACGATATCGAGTGAGTGGAAAGCTTTTATAGCCTCATACAACTTTAATATTAGAGAATTGGACTTCCCATGAGCACAGTCTATAGCTTTAACCACTGACATGCTATCCGTGAGGATAATGATTCTGTCACTTGTATTTAGTTTCTCCAAGAGCTTCCAGAGAGCCCAGGCCTCGGCAGTGAAGATAGAGTTCCTGCTGTCAATACACTGGTTAACAATCACCGCTTCCATGCCTACTGCTGCGATACTGACTCCGGTGCTGGATTTGGAAGCATCTGTCGCAAATACCTTGTAACCTCTTTTTACATAATCATCGATTACGAGACTTGAGTTCTGTTGCACCTCCCTCTCTGGAATACGTTTACTCTGGAACTCGTACTCGTTTATTTTTATTCTGAAATTAACTTCTTCTGAGAAGTTCTGCTCATTGGTGAAACTAATAATGCTGTTAATATCTAGGTTAAGTTTGGAGAGCTCGTCTTTGACAAATTGACTGATGGGTTTTCGCAGTCTGCTCCACTTGTATTTGCAGTTTTGTAAACACGTTTTCAGGTTCGCTGCTATCGGAGATGCCTTGGAGAGAGCTATATTTTTTATTAGGAATTTTGTAGCAGTAATCCGCATCCTAGTCTTTAATGTGAATTCTCCAGCTTCCACGTAGAGAAGAGGTAAATGAGTGCTGATCGGGGCTCCCATAGCAAGTCTTAAGGCATGATTATAGAGTGTGCTTAGTTTCCTTATATTGGTATTCGAAGTAGACATGAGAAGGCAGCTACCATACTCAATTTTTCCTCTTATGGTCGCATTTGCAATTTTGATTAGCTCAGTTTTCCTGGCGCCCCACTTTGGGCTGGCTACAAACTTAAATGCGTTAAGCATCCTTTCCAGTTTGGGGATCGTATTTCTAACATGGGTATTCCAGCTTAGCTTATCGTCAAACCACAGACCTAGGATTTTAAGCTCATTTTCCATTGGGATGTTGATTCCTTTTAGCTTCAAAGAACCCGGTTCTTTTCCCTTCCTTCCTCCAAAGTAGATAGATTTACTTTTCTCTGGCGATATGCTTAAATTCCATTCATTAGCCCAGAATTGCACCTTGACTAGGGCCCGTTGCAGTTTACTAAGAACCTTGCGATGAGAGCTGTCTGCACAGTAGAGAAATATATCGTCTGCATACACAAAACATTCAACATCAGGTGGGATGAGGTCATAGATGTCATGCATAAAGATGGTGAAAAATATTGGCGATAAAATACATCCCTGCGGGACCCCGTGCGCCATCTCGTGGCTTTCCGATAAGACTCCTCTCCACTTAACTCTTATGGTTCTCTGATTTAAGAAATTTTTAATCCAAAGTATGCTATTCCCCTTGACTCCAAACTGCATAATTTTATAAAGCAGACCGTCGATCCAAACCGAGTCAAAGGCGGCTTTAAGGTCAAGCGCAACTAGTTGAATAACTTTACGTTGTTTCCTATGATGCAAGATGCTGCTGTAGATTTTGTTGAGCAAGACCATGCAACTTCTATTGGGAAGAAACCCATAATGTTGCTCTGACAGCTTCCCGCTCTCCAGATTTCTCGGGAGCAGCCTGTTTAGCACCATTTTTTCCATTACCTTGGCCAAGGTTTGTGTCAAAGAAATTGGTCTGTAGCTAGAAATCTCAGAGCTGTCCCTTCCAGGTTTTAAAAAAGGGATTACCACTGCCTCTTTCCACTTTTTAGGAATCTGTCCCGAGTACCATGAGTTATTACAAGCTTCCAGTAGGATGCATTTGCAGTCTTCATCTAAAGATGTAATGGCAGTTCTTGTGAGTCCGTCTTGTCCTGGGGTAGAATTTTTGAGGCTCTTAATGGCTTTCTCAAATTCAGCTTTAGAGAATGGTCTATTGAAGCTGCTGTAGTCGTCCTCGCTTAAATCCAAGGGCAGGTGTTTGCAGCTGGAGGTTTTAGCGTAGTGTTTAGCAAACATGTCGCATTGCTCTTCAGGGATCCAAACACGGTTACCCGACTGATTTAGAATATTGTGCGACGACTGATATGGAATATCGTCTTTGCGGAGTTTCCTTAGTATCCTGAAGATATCTCCATCCTTGCTAGCATGCTTGCATACAGTTTCCCAATGCTGCCTCTTTTTGGCTTTTATGGCTCTTTTTAGGTTAGCATTCCACCTCTTATAAGAGATCCAAAATTTTTTAGAGAAGTAATTTCTGGCTAATCTGAGATATTTGCGTTTTTGTCCCAAAATAAAATTGCATTCAGCGTCCCACCATGGGCAGTTACCACGTTGTTTAACCACCTTAGTCGTGTTCCTATTTTTTGCTCTGCTCAGGATATTATTGATGTTTTCTAAATTCCTTTCCTCTGGAGGCAGGGAGCTCATATCGATCTTACTATCTGAGCTATAGTTCTTCCAATTGCAAAATTTGGAGATCTTCTTATTGCCCGCAGCGAAGCCATAATCATCTACTAAGATCTTAACTGGGTAGTGATCACTGCTAAATGGGTCTTTAATAATATTCCAGTTTGCTGAACCATACAGGTCAGCTGGACATAGAGCAAGATCAATACAGGATTCCGCTCCACCCGGACTCACATGTGTAGGACTCCCGTTGTTGAGTATGCAAAGGTTGTTATTATTACACCATCGCAGCAACGCTTTGCCTCCTGCAGATAGTTTCTTCGAGCCCCATGCAGGGTTATGGCTGTTAAAGTCGCCTAAAATTAAGTATCTCTCTGGTAATGTAGCCAGCACTCTGTTCCAGTCTTGTTCACAGAATTGGCCATTAGGGAGATAGACATTTAAAATTGATAGATCAAGGCCGTTTGCAGTGATGTCAACTCTCATTATTTCCCCCCCTGCAATTTCGTAGCTATTATTCTGCACCAGTAAACTGGCCCAGTCTTCCCTGATAGCAGTTATGAGGCCACCGCTTTGGTGGGAGCTATTTCTGTCTTTCCGGTAGATAATCTTGTTTGGTAAACAAAAACCATCTTGGTTCGAAAGCCAGGTCTCCTGGATAACTAAAATATCACAGCGAAGCTCTTTCCTGTGAACAATAAAATCTCTCTTATTGCGAATGCTCCTTGCATTCCAAGAACAAATAATCGGCCCCATCTAGCTGGATGAGAAACAAATGTGCGAAACGGAAAGAGAAATTAACATTGCTAAAAAGAAAAAAGGAGTGGAAATGTTAAGCTTTCCCACTAACCATTTCCAGTTTTTTTGAGCTTAGTCAAGTCATGCTTGCTCTGATAGCAAGCCTCTAGGACTGCTGGGTGAATTTTAGTTAAGGATTTTGCTCCCTTGCTTCTCGCAGAATCTGTTACTATGCTTGACGTGTCTAAGACCTCTGCACTATCTAATTCAAGGGCACGTTTAGCACTCTGCTTGTCTTTGATTAATTCTGACAGTTCACTTAGCTTAGCATCAAACTTTTCGTGCATTTTTCTAATCGTTGTTTCATATACTTTAGCGTGTTCTAGCAAAATTCTTTGAAAGTTTGCCTCTTGTTGTTTTAAGATGGCTTCAAAGGTGCCTTGAAGAGTAGCTATTAATGGCGTTACCACCTTCAGGATATCCTCCTTTGCCAAACTTGGCGGCTGGGTTTCAGCCGCTTTTGCATAGGTTCGTTTGTTTCCAATAATTCTTCTTGCTTCTGCGACAGGGACATGAAAGTCTGCACTGTATTTAAGGATTTTGCTCTCTTCTTTATACTTCGGACAATCTTTTGAGGTGGCTTCGTGATCGTTGTTACATAGAGCACACTTGACTACCTGGCTTTGACACTCTTCTTTTTTGTGGTTATCACCACATCTGCAACACTTAGTTTGGCCTCTACAGGTTTTAATTCCATGTCCAAATTTCAGGCATTGTGAACATTGTCTCGGATTATCATAGAATCGTGTTACTCTTTGTCTGGTCAGCCAAATTTTTATAAATTCTGGGATGTTGTGACCGACAACTGTGACCAACACTTTCTCAGAGGGCCTTTTATTTTTGTCGGACCCTTTTATCATAAATCTTCGTAAGCTTATTACATCTATATCATTATTACAGTTGAGTTCTTTGGCTAACTCTGATAATTCGACGTCCACTGGTATATCTGATAGAAGAAATTTACTTGTTAGATCGTTCATTGCGAGCGCCGTAGAGACTTTGGCGCCCGACAACTCTGTTAAGCTCTGTACCTGCCAAGCACATTCAGCTGACGAGGTGCAAATAAGAAGTCTGCCATCTCTTATACGCTTAATAAAATCTATATGTTTCATCAGCGGGACTTTCCCCTCAATTTCAGTTTTCAATCCTTTTGGATTATTCACATTCAAACTCTTTTCTATGCCTCTTATAAAGATTACATAATTTTTAATACCTCTTTCATGGCATGCTTTTAGAAGAGATTCTGGCGACAATGGCGGACTGTACAGTTGTTCTGGCCCTTGCGCAGTTTCACTGCTCCATTCCATTATGAAAGCATTGCAAATTTCAAATAGGCGAAAACAAAATATCCCTTTTGGGTTCACGGAACTTAGTTACAATTATTGAGCTGTACAATATTGATAATTAGCAAGAAATTACCTAAAAGATACAGTAAGGACGATAAATCACACCTCCAACGCACACGTACGCACTTCGTCGTAAGTAAACAAATGCGAGAGAAAGTTATAGCACCACACAGCTTCGCGTCCGCGCGGCGAAAAAAACAGGTATATATCTATAACATGGAACTGTCGATTGTAATGGCTGAGCTGCTGTACGCCCGAGCGTGCTGAGTTGTATCTTAAAAGGCGGAATACGTATGCACCGCTGCAGAAACTAATTTGCGACAGTGGATCTTTCGGAACAATTCGAAGTAATCGAGAACGAACGACACGGAATTATGAAGTAGAAAAGATGGTGTTCCTTAATGCAGAAAGAAATCTACATATTTGTGTACTAGCGATGGCTAAAAACCTCGCTGTTTCCCAGACCAACGTCTGTAGAATCCTACACTCGAATCACTTGTATCCATACCATGAGCAATACGTATAGCAGCTGCCTTCTCCTGTTCACGCATCACGAGCTGCATTTTTCGAATCGTGCAAGCACATGTGAGTGCTGGAAACCCATTTTTCGGCTGCTATGTTGTTCACCAACAAGACATACTCTAGAATGTTGCCGCAAACTCACAGAAAGCACGTGTATGGGCGGTTCAGTACCTGAGCGTGTGCAGCACAACACCGATGTTTGGACGGACATTGTTTATGACTGCATAATATGCCTTATCTTATGTCTGTTCATCTGGACGGACGGATATTTTTGGAGAAAGTTTTGACCACATTATTAGACCAGCAAAGCATCCAGCAACTGCAACGCAACGATATGTGGTTTCACCATGAAGGCACTCCAGCCAGTTTCACGCTCACTGTTCGATAACACTTGAATTACACATTTCTCAAAACTGGATTGGTCGAAGTGGTCCTGTTAATTAGCATGTCCATTTGCCGGAACTGTTCTATCCAGATTTCTTTCTCTGGGGTTACCTGAAACACCTGGTGTTAGAAACACCCGTGGCTAAGGTACCTAGCGCGATCATCCGTGAGACTCCCGTGAGAGTATTTTCCAAATTGTAAGTGATTCTATGTTGAGCCAGTGTCACGTTTGTATCGTAGTTGATGGCTGTAACTTCAAAGACTTACTGTGACCTATCGCAACTGTAATGATTTCCTGATTAAAATATTACTGAAGAACATCAGACAGAAGAAAGGTCTTACAGAAAAAAAATCACTTGAGGTGCCCAACTGCATACTTCCTGTCGTTTAAACGATTATTAATTAAAACAAAACGGCCAAGAAGAAACATATGCAGAATAATATAACTTCAGATATTGGTAGAGATTTCTGCCAAACAGAATAACTATGTCAACAAAAGAATCCCCATTGAAAGAATGCAAGCAAATGGTTATACTATAGAATAAACAGTGACAGACAATAAATGATATGAATAGTATGCGAAGTGAACCACAAAGAAACTTTCGGACAAAAAATGAAACTGTACAACAAACGAAACAAATATCATCAGATCGTTTAATATTATTGTGGAACTCACAAGGATCACGATAATATATTTAAAAACATGTAAAATATCGAAAGAAACAACACTATAAAACTGTGAACTATACATATACAACACCGTGCAAAACTGTAAGGCTTTATATACAAAGATTTAAACAAAAGATTAAGAAATCCTAAAAGATTAGAAATAAATGCTTGAAGCATGGCTGGACATGGGCGCACGGACGGAGTGCTCCGTTGGCTACTGCTGCACCAAGGGACAGGGTGCGCGACGACGAACTCGTGTGGTCCTTTTTATGGGGACCAGAGAGATCCCGGCACCAGGACGCGGGGTTTGAGACGTCGTCTCGCGTACGACCAACTGATAGCACATGCGATGGCACCCAGGAGTTATTCGTCGGCGCGGAGTTCTCGTAGTCTGCTTAGAAGTGAGTTTGTTCTCTTTTCACACTAACACATGAAGATTGCGTTTCCATCCTCTGCATTTAATGTACCCCTCCTGAAGTTTGCACAAGAATAAGCGAATCCCCCTGTGTGCAAATATAAAAACGTTTTAAAAAGCTCTGTCTCTCTCTCCAAAAAAAAGGGGGGCCAAAAAACTGCACCAAAAAAAGGGACAGTTCTATATCTCCCGTTCTACTGAACCGATTGACGAAATTCAAATTGCGTTTTTCATGTCTCGAAAGCACGACTTAGGATATGTATTAGATTTATATATAGCATTCTTCTAATATAGGTATTTTATGATAGGTATTCAATGATAATAATAATGATAGAAATATCGTCATTGCATTGTATTTAGAGTTTAGGAAGGCTACAAAATTTGCTATTCTGCAATAACGCCGAAAAAAATTAAAATATTCAAATTCAAAGTACCCCATAATCTTTGCTAAGTTGAAACTTTCAATATTTCATAATTCTGGGGAAAGCAGTTTTGATTGTTAAAATAATCAACATAATTTTTCCAGTATAAGTCGTCTATAATATCCGAAATGACTTCACTTAAATTAATAGAATTCATTCTTAATCAAGTCGTTTGAAACATTGCAAACACGAAAGATTGCGCTAATGTCTGAGGCAGAATCTACATCCAGACGAACTTCTCGGAATTAGATCCCTGAAGAATACAAGAGAATTCACTCATTTGCTTTCTATTTTTTTCGTTTCCTGGATAATTTTTTTCTGCTCTTTAGATTCCTTAACTAGATTCTCAAGAGAGTAGGAATTTCCCAGAAAGTAAAACACTTCTGTGAATACCTACATTTGCATTACGTCGGAATAAAAAGTAAAAACGATTCGGAGGGGGAAATATATGTTGTTTTAATTTATTAAATCTTTTGTGTCTAACGGAATGATGTGCGGTAAACCCTAAAAAATATTGGACAATAAACTAATTAAAATGACAAATTCTTTGAAGTTCTTTAAAGTGAAAAAATTAAGTTGTTTAAAATAGTACATTTAAAACTCTAACTCGTTACTTACTGTGTGTCAGAAGGATTGCTTAAAAACATTTTATTGCCTATACAGTGCAGTTCATTTAAAATTTTTTTCAAACTACGTTTTCTACTGTTTATATTTTTTTACAATATAAAGATATTATTTATACTTGTGCCAAATGCTTGCATTCGTATAATTTCATGAAGTTGTAACGTTCTACTCTCCTTCTGTTGTGTAGGACCTTGAGAGGTAGTGATTGCACTGAGGAAGGGTTAATACTACCCTTTATTAAACTCTTTAACTTATTTACAATGCGTCAACTTGGGCGGTAACTGAAACAGTATAATGAAACTTAAAATAAAAGATATTCACAAGTAGAAGAATTAAACTAGAGAGCTCATATAATCCTGTAGCCAGCGCGTAAATGAGTCTAGTGGCAGCAGGATAATAGCGCTTAAGCCACGTCAAAACCAGCAGTAAGTGCTAAACAGAAGTTTGCGTATAAGTACGCACGGCAATTTCCCGGACTCTCTCTTCCTCTACTGGAACGTCGATACTTAACTTATTCTCCCCCTAGCAGAATTTACATTTTTTGAGCACGCTACTAAATTTAAATATTCTGGCACTGACAATTAGGGGAATGAAGGCCTACAGGAAAGTAACTTAAAATTAAAATTAACTGGTTATTTAAAATAAATATAAATCCTTACAAAGTATTATTGAAAAAACATTATTCTAATGATTAATTTTTAGCCTGTTAATTCTACCTCATGTAATATTTCGTATTGAATAACATATTTAAAATATTTCAGATTACAAAAATGTACTTTACTGAATAATATATACAGTAAACTGAGTTACTTAAAATAATGTGCAAGTACATATGTCATAATATTAATGCACGTACCGTTAGTATAACGTCCACATTAGGCCACGTGGCTAAGCTAATAAATTCCGAATTGCGATGTGGGTCCAAATTCCGGAGAACGGATCTATTGCATGTTCGTTTATGTAGTTTCCCCTAATTGTAACGTAAACGGCTTCTTTTACAAAATCTTCGACGGCAGCCCTTCTTTTGTATAATATGCAGCATACAATTAAATAAGCACACAATTTCGCCAACAGTATAAATAATATAAGCTGCACTTAATGCCATATAAAGTCCGCTCTTGTTAGAGAGTTTTTGTTCTGTGCTTTGATATACTTTCGAATACTGTTCAATTGCTTCAAATTTCATTAACAATTAGCATGTTAAAAGGACGATCTTGTATATACCTAGTAACAATAACTGTAATGTGAGCCATGAAATCCTGATACAAGTATTGTCACTTTCAAAACATGTTCACGATTCGTTAGAAAAATACAAATGTTTGTTACGCTTTCCCAGACCTTTTAGAGATCATTTTTGAAGACTAGAATTATAATAAATGGTTTATTGTGTTCAATTTGGCTTTTAATTATTTTACTGCTAACGTTTTAGTTAAAATTTACATTTGTAAATTTTCTTAAAACTTCAGTAACTTTGTATTTTTATAAAACAAATTTATATGCTGCAACTTTGTATTTTTATGCATTTTTACAAATGCACTAAATAGAAGTTGTGCTGTGAATGCGTTTGCGCATATTTTGGTACCATTCTGTCCTTATTAAAAGTGGTTTTAAAAACAAGCCATTATTAAAATAGTTTTCCATCTATGTTTCCTGATTTTGAATATTATTTGTAAGCGCAATAACATAGTAGATTACGCCTAAAATATACAATTTTACCTCTTAAAGTATTTCCGTTATTTGGACTTTAATAGATTTTGAAAGTATGTTTCCTGGAATATAAGTGCTTCTTGCTCTATGCAAATAACTATAATTTTTATCACGTTTATGTAACTTTTGCTTGAAGTAAGTTTTATAGTAGCAATTTGATGTAAAAAATAGTGCTAGAAATACGTTGTAGAGTGAATAACTGATAGTCATCAAATGACACATACATTATGAACTAAATTGTGATGCATTATTAATGATGACTACTTTTTATAACAAATCAACTTGATTATAGAGAAATTTTAAAGCATTTAAAAATTGGAATTCAAACGTTCCATCGGCGAATATAACTAAACTTCACAATGTTAATGGTTTTAACGAGCATTAAGAGTTCCATTATGAAGCGTATTCTTCAGTTATTAAGATACTTTCTCTTGCATATTATACCTAGAATTTTCTATCCTAATTTAGTTTTAAATGCAATAAAATTATTGTACTATCTCTCTCTCTGTGTAATACATAAATTAGTTTCACATACGTAATAAACATGCACGAAAATTATTAAAATGTTTTATTGCTAATTTAATAATTAAATAATATTATTTATGTAATTCTTAAAACAATAATAATAACAATTGTAGTAGAAGTAAAATCCTAACTACTTGTAACTGTTTTTATTATGCCAAAGGTTCGTTAGCGCAGAAGGACTGTTAGTCTCAAACCGGGATTTTGCGTTGAATCACTATAAAAGTCTGAATCACTTTTCAAATTGTTTCCACCAAACCTTATCGCCCTGGATTATATTTAAAGGAATTAAATAATGAAAACTTTGTACGAGTATATGCATGTTTTTCGCGGTACAAGAGTCATCAAGTTTTGAATAACGTAGTTTTGAGTAACATATGGACACATGAAAACCCTAATTTTGAATTTTGAATTTGTGATGTATCTCATATTTTTTAAAATTGTAACGAATTTTTGATTAACAAAGATTTTAAAGAGAGCGATGGCAACACCGTAGGGGGAAAAATATTTTTGTCTCCAGCGCGGGAGACTGTCTATGGGAAATTCTGATGATAGGCTGCTTTTAAATACTATTTTTAGCCCAAAAGATCATTGCCTAAATACTCTCGAAACGTGTATGTGTATGTAAATGGAAAAAAACGCCCCTTTAGGCATAATTAAAAATCTGACAGCATATTTTTATGTGTTGCTGTTATTATTGTTATCATAATCATCATTAATAATCTGTATGGTACAGTGGTTAGCTAAGGTTATGCTAACTGTATAAGTTATTTCTCCCACCTTCTTCGCATGCTTTCGTGGTGTAGTGGTTAACACGCTCGGCCCGTATTCGAGAGGTCCGTGGTTCGAGTCCGGCGAGGGCATTGCTCATTTTTCATCTCTCCTGCTTCGAAATAACCTAATGACTCTACAGTGGCGCCCAAACTAAAAAAGGTGGGGGGGGTGAAAATTTCTATCACCGGGTTTTGGCGACTGGATTCCCTAATCCCTAGTCGCTCTTTAAAAAGGGAAGTATGTAAGGTATTTCTGCTGCCTTCTTCGCATGCCTTCGTGGTGTAGTGGTCAGCACGCTCGTTGCGTATTCGAGAGGTCCGTGGTTCGAGTCAAAAAGAGGGCATTGCACATTTTTATCTCTCCTGCTTCGAAATATCCTAATGACTCTAGAAACCAAGAAATGTCTCGTGTAAGAAATGGCTCTACATGTTTGTTTTCCTCTTCCTTCTCGCGTATGCATTATAAGTCTAGAGACCACCTTGGTTCATCTTGGGAAAATTCTCAGAGAGAAGCTGGCTAAATGACCCATGCCTTAGATCCTTCCCATACGTGGATGCTCTCCAGCAAGCAAATGGCTCTTTAAGGAAAAAAACTATTATTATTAATTAAATATCATTGCACTGTATTATTACATAAAATCTGATAACTGTTGGTGATAAATCAAGCATAACAAGGACTCGAAATATAGAAAGCATGAATACGAGTTCAGCTAAAATTAATAGAACTCTTTTAAAATGAAGAAGATGTATGAATAACCACCGTGTGCTGAAAAACATTAGGTTGATTATAGTGGGATATGATAGCGAATTTTATAGTGTAGGTGACTAAACTAATTAAAGTTTATTCCAAATTTCAGCTACACGTCCAACAGTTATTTTTAATAAATTAACATTTGTTGTTTAATTATTTTTCATAACAAATGTGTTCAATAAATTATTTAATGGGAATTAAAGTTTTAAAATGTGTTAATTTGTTTCTCTAAATTTAACTTTAATATTCTCAAGAAAGAACACGTGGCCTTGTAATCATCAACTAGGAACTTTCCGTTTGGAAGAGAGAGGCATCTTAAGTTTTTTAAAAATATTATTTGAAATTAAAATAGCAATTAATTAATTTATGAAGTTGAAATGCATACACAGTGTGCATAAAAATTTTACTTTTTTGGTGAACTTGAAATTTTAAATTTAAGAACAAGAAATTTTAGAATTTTAAACTAATTAGGTGAAAAATTATTTCCATTTAAGTATATTACTAGCTTATTTTTTGGGGGGCGGGGGAAGGTATTTGAAAGTCATTTTTCTACGCAGTTTTGGCTTCTTAAGACATGGCAAGTTTTATGTTGTGTGTCTCGCAATGAAAACTAACTCTTAACAAATAACACTATAAATTACATCTATCCGACATTACTTCGGTAACTTCTAAACTGAAGAGATATAAGATATTTTCCCGTCTTCTTAGCATGCCTTCGTGGTGTAATGGTCAGCACACTCGGCGCGTATTCTAGAGGTCCGAGGTTCGAGTCCCGACGAGGACATTGTTTATTTTTCATGTCTCCTGCTTCGAAATAACCTAACGTCTCTATAGAGATAGTTTGACACGTAACAAAGCACAATTTAGTTACATGAAAACCTACATTAAACATGCAAATATTTTTCTGACGATATCTGGTTAGTAAGGTAATCGCATTTCGTTGCTGCAAATTTCAAACGTAACAGTTCATCACACGACATCAGCCTTTGTCTCATGCAGGTTGGCGAATGAAATGATGCCATTCGCAAGAGTAGGTAATACATCGGATTCTCTATCTACTTCCGCTACAGAGAAACGGAAGAAAAAAGAGGGAAAACGATTAATCTTAAGTTTAGTATTAAATTTGAATGGATTGAATTTTATGCAATAAGAAATAAAATTTTATTGTAAACGTTTCTTCTTGGCGTGAGTGCTGAAACATCTCTCCTCTTTTGTCCCGTCGGATAGACTGTAGTAGTGTTACCCCTTTAAAAATTGAATGTGAATTTTCTCATACTTCAAATTCTTAACAATAATTTTCTTAGAATTGCAACTGATGCACCTTTGAAATGCTGCCCTATACAAAAGGTATAAAATTGTCCACTATCATGCTGAACTTTGCATATCATTTGGATTAAGTAGCTGTAGAAGAAGATTTACACGTTAGACACTATGCGACTAATATCCTCCCCAGTTTTGTTCTACATAAGTATTTTATTCCTTTTCATTTTGTGCTATTACGCTAAGTTTTAGTGGAAGCTCTGTATCAAGATTCCTGTATTTTATTAAGCCCACGTTGTTATATTATCTTTAAGCTTCTTCGCATATTTCTATCAATATAGAATTTAAATAACTTTGTTCAACTAGCATCATCGTCTGTACACGTAGTGTTCTATACCACGTGCTATGAAACTTATGTTCTTTCACATGTTCGAAACCCTGGCTTTTCGGACAGCTTTCCTGTAGATGTTTTAAATCTGCATATACAAGGTGCCTCCCCTTCTTTCACCAATAGTCAGCTTCCTTCCTTTAATATCACCCACTGCTCAAGATTCTACAAAGCAGCCCAGCTCCTTTAGTTGTAAATTTAGGTATGCTAGAAAATGTCAAAAAAGACAATCTAGCGAATAATCCTAGTATATAAGTCCAAAAGAGAGCAAATTTCAAGTGATTTTGTTTTCGGCTAACAAAATGTGCGGCTATGAATGCTTCTTCTGCCGTGCGGCAATGATTTATCTATAAGACCTCTCGAGCGATTATTTGGCTGGCTTAACTCTTTTTGTTGAGCTAATTAACCCCAGAATTACTAATTGAATTACTAACAGAACTCTAATTGATGTCATGCTCTCAGTATTGGCCAAAATTTCCAAGTGACATATTCTATGAGTCTCCTCTTTTCTACGGATATTCTGCAGAGCTTCTACCACCTCATGTTCCTGACCAAGACCCTGGGGTGTTCGATTAGCTGCTAGTTACCGACCCCAGTCTTGCGGATTTCCAACAGTAGTTCTGGGAAAATATTTTCTCTCTGACTGATTCTCCGTCTCATTCTTTATGGAGAAAGTCCAGTTTTGAGGAAGGCATTGCATAATAAATGGGTTGAGCTTTTATTACTATTTGCTGCATGTGTTTCAAATGATTATATGAAAATCTTCATAATCTGACTTCAAGGAGTGGAGTTATCGAAATACGAGAAAGTTTGTTATTTTAACTTGACCCACTACAAATTAAATGTACTAACCACGCATTAAATTTTATGCAAAAAAAACATAATAAGCAAACATAAAAGTAACATAAAATTTAATAATAAATAAAAAATATGCAATAGAATAAAATATTAAAAAAGTAACAATTATGCAAGCAAATATTGGCTAGTATTTACATAATCATTTACAAGACTTAAATGTATTTTTTTTATTTTGTTCATAAATACATAATTTCTTCATTCCATATAAATTTTAAATATTTCTGAGTAGCTTTCCACTCATTTTCAATATAACGCGAGTTAATTATAGCTAAATTTATCTCTGGCTATATCTCCACCATTGTAATGAAAAATTAAATGTAATATGTCAAATGAATATTTTGATATCCAGATTTTAGAAATGTTTTACTGATGTATTATAACAGTATGTAAAACAGTTTCCATAAATAGCAGTATATGTTTTTTTCCTATTGACATTTTCATTTTCCGTAGTATCGATTTCTAATTTGTCTACTTTTGGTATTAATTTTTACACGAAATCTCTTAACTAATTCTGAAGTTTACGCTTCTCAACTTTCAACTATTTATATGAGCAATTTGGCTTTATTAAAACAGTTTCTGGGACAAACCATCCATTGACAGAACGTTTTGTATAATTAATATAGTTTTAGAAATCTATTTAGTAATCTAACTACTGCGAAAAAATTATATTTAAATCCTTCATTCGGTATGGATAGCAGAATATTATTCACTAGAAATTATTTTGTTTAATGATTATAATTAACAAAAATTTGAAACTTAACTTGTATTTTAAAAAATGGCAATCGAAAATTAAATTAATTAATACGTGATTACTTAAAGTGGGAATAAAAGCATTCTTTAATTTACGTCAATCATAGCTCTTGAATAAATACATTATGTAATCAAAGACGCCTAAAATATTCTTTATATATAGTGATATATGTAAACTATTAAACTAGATAGATTTATTGTTAAATTATTCTTTGTCTTAGTATATGATTCAAGATATAGATGTAAACAATGCAGGAGAATGGATTATTCTATATGCATTCATTTGCAAAAGGGATAAACTTAATACAATATTTGAAGTCTATGCACAAAATTAAATTTTACATTCATTCTGTTTTCAAAATCGTAGCAGATTCTAGACTTTAATTTGATTTGCCCTATTTTATCTTTGATATCTGATGGAAAATGTTTTATCAGTTCTTCTGTTTCTGTTATCTTTTCCAACTTTTGTCTTTCATTCTTTCAAACATAGGTATTTTTCCGGAATAAAAGGTCAAGAATGTTTTTATTCAGGATGATTTATTTTGCTCATTTATTTTGCCTTATATTGATTCTTCATATATTTTCTTATAGGTATTCCTTTTTCTGTAGAGATTACATCAGCTTTTATTTTTAATTTTTGGCGTCTTTATTTTTGTTTAATTGTTGTTGTTTTACATTATACTGTTCTCGTATTAAAGCAAATTTCATTGCTATACATTCTGCTTGTTAACGCAAATCTTGTTTTATATTGTTTTTAAGACACATATTCAACATTTCATTTTACGCTAACGTAGACGGATGGCTAAGCCAAAAAACGTTGAAAAAAATTTTATTTAAAATATTTTGATTCTTTTAAATAATATTGTAGAGACATTAGGTATTTTTTTAAGGCAGAAGAGATGAAAAATGAGCATTGATCTAGCAGGGAATCGAATCACGGAGCTCTCGAATACGCGTCGAGCGTGCTAACCACTACACCATGAAGGAGTGCGTAGAAGGTGGGAGATATACCTTATACACTCTCCTTTTAAAGAGCGGCTGGGGATTAGGGGACCCAAACGCAAAATCCTGGTCGTGGAAAATCGTCATCCACCACCTTTTTTTAGTTCGGGCGCCACTGTAGAGACATTAAGTATATTTTGAAAGCAAAAGGGATGGAAAATGAGCATTGCTCTCGCCGGGAATCGAACCACAGATCTCTCGAATACGCGCCGAGTATGTTGATAACTACAACGCGAAGGCATGCGAAGAAGGCGGGAGAAATACGTTATAGTATCATTATAGTAAAAAGAAACTAATGTCTTATCCTCAATTCCATGTCTACGTTTCGCTCCCCTGTTATAAAAATAGCTCTACAATTCTTCATTTTAGTATCAATTTTTAGCTAGTGTCTTATACGTGCTAAAGGAAAATATTTGATTCTTACTAAATAAGAACTATCTTTTGTTTTTTTTTGCATAATATTTGGAGGAATATTTGTTATTTTTTTTCGTCACTTTACTAGCAAAAACGGAAACTACTTGCTCATGGCAAGGACGGTGCTCACATTAAAACTTTAGGACACTTAAAATGGATGTTGGAATTTAAAAATTCAGAGCTACGAAAAAAGTGTGTTAGAAAATATCTCCCTCAATTAATAATTCTCAGATTTTCCTCCAGAAAATGTATTGTTGTTGTGACTTATCTCACTTCTCTCACATTAACATCAGAACAAGCCCACGAAATTCGGAGTGGTAAGGAACGAAAGATTGCTCCTGTCGTTAGCAAGAATCTTGATCACCATACAGGTGACAGTATGACTTCGCTCAGTTCCCCCCCCCCAATTTTGATGGAGAGCAACCCGGGCAGAAGATCAAAAATAAAATATATAAAAAAATATCATAAAAAATATTTAAAAAAATTTTAAGCAGCTTGCTCATTAATCACCATGAAATGGAAGAATCAGCAGAATGATATTGCAAATTGCCCCCACAATTCAGTCCATAGTAGATGATCACCACCAATACATACTTACTGGAAACTTGGATATTATTCTAAACTCACGACTAAAAAAACTCATGAGTTATGGTGTAAGATATAGACCAGTCAGTTACGTCTTAAAAACTATTGTTACAAAAATTTAGAAAATAGCGTCAACGACTTTATTCTAAAGCTAGCTATTAGTTTAATTTGTCTAATAATGCTTTTTTAAAATGGAAAGATGAAATATTCATCAAATGAAAAAAAGTTTAAACGTCATTAAATTAGTCCCGACTTCTTTGAAATTGTGAGAACACAATTTTCTCACTGACTGAATTAATCGTCATCCATTTAATCGTAAGTTGAATAGCTTCATGCGGGCCTAAATTCTCGCTGAACTGGTTTTTCTCTCTTTCGGACGACGACGCCGGACGGGTGAGCCGGACTTCGGTCTTCGCTCTTCCCAGAATGGAGTTCCAGAAGGTAGAGGCTGTGGAGGCTTAATGAAAAAGCACGAGGTGAGGAAAACGAGAAAGGAATGAAATCTGCATGTTCTTAAAAGTTTTGGGAGTGGTAATCTTCTTCGCATTTGCGTATTGTAGAGACTTTAAGAATTTCGAAGCAGGATCGATGAAAAATGAGCAGTGCTCTCGCCGGGACTCGAAACAACGGACCTCTCGAATATGCGCCGAGTGTGCTATACCATTACACCACGAAGGCAGGCTGAGAAGGCGAGAGAAATACCTTATAGTATTACAGCGTGGTTTTATGTTTTCTGAAAATTTTCTGTATTTCCATTGCCACGATTGATGCACGTGATGCGCATTGTGTGAAACGTTTGGTGTAGCTTAAAATATGAAGTAAATTCCGGTACACAAATCTCTTTTGCGGAAAATAAGTGAGACGTTGTCATCAGCTTGACTGCACCAGGGTGAGAGTGAATATATTGATATTTGCAAAAAGCGATAGCTTGCGATGTGAACAGATTATGTCCGAAAGGAATTGGTTGCACGTGCTGCATGTGTAGACTGTGTTAGTGATGATAATGTCCTTATATTTCAAATTTAACCCAGAATAAAATGATATTGATGCATGAATGATTAATAAAATTAAGTGATATCATTACGAGTGTATTTATTGAACTACACCAAAGTAGTGACTAAGTGAAATGTTTTATGTATTTCTCTTTCTAGGGTTATTAATGTAATGTTCTAAAATTTAATGTATGCCAGTAATTATTGGACACATGTGACTCTCTTTTCGACGCTCAGAAAATGTCTCGTTTAGTATTAATTACACACCACCACATAATGGTGCCACTCCCCCACAGAAATATTAAAAATTTAGAACAATTTGCGGTCACCAATATAGATAAAGCAAATAATAATATTAACATTATACGAAACATTTTCTACAAAGAAATTATATGTAAAAACTTAATAACGCAATACTTGCAAGCTCGCAATTACTACAAACACCTCTACAATTAACAGAATTAAAGTATTTCATAAAAACCTAAAATCTCTATAAAACTAACCTTTGTGCTCTTCCTAAATTCCATAAATCACGAAAATTCTAACACTTCGAAAAATTTGTAAATTGATCTTCCCAACTTCTAACACAGAGCATAATAATTGCTGGATCATCAATAACAACATTTCTGTAATTAATACCATTCAATCTATTGGCATACAAAATATCAACTGCCGTGACTTTGAGAACTTACTTCGCTTCCATTCCATTGGAAAAATATTTCGCTCCACTGGAAGAAATCTATACTAGCCTACTTGCTCTACCTAAAGTATTTTCTGATATGCCGACAATTTAAGTCTTTAATAGACGGAAAACCTTTCTTAACTACAAAATTTTTAATTAAATTAATTTTAACTACATTAAATTTCAAAATCAACATTTTAAGCAAGTAAGAGGAATCCCAATGGGAGTTCACACTTCTACAGTTCTTTGTAACCTATTTTTCTTTGTTAAAGAATTTACCTTCCAAAAAATTTAACAGCAAAAAGATTTAATGTTGTCGCACTTGCAGATACATAGATAATCTTATTACCTTTAATAATTTTAACAAAATAGAAAATTCCCAAATTTACCCAGTGTTTTATTCTTAATAAAATAAATATTTCACGAAATGTAGTCGACTATCCAGAGCTTTAAATAATAAACTACAAAAATATTCTACTCTTTGACAAAAAATGCAATTTCAGTTTTACTACTAATAAATTAACCAATTAGGCTAGTAATACAATTATTAAACAAAGTTGCTAGTAATACAATTATTAATCAAATACAACGTATTAAAAATATTTGTACAGATACAGTAGATCTACAAAACGAAATTTTACTACTTAAGTTGCTACGAAATTTTACTACTTTACTCGAAATTTTACTACTTATTATTTTTAAGAGTTTAAATAAAATTTTAAGAATTTAAATAAAATTCTTAAAAATAATCAAGTGCGAAATCATTTGTCTTAAAAAAGCAGGTGTTAAATACTCAACCTAAATCATTTGGCTGATAGGGATATGATAATTTATTCCTGAACCTTTGAAAGGCGGAATATATTGGATGACTGTCAGCTAAAGGATTTGTAATTATTGTAATTACTGTAGTTATTGCATGTAACTTAAAAATCGTTTATACTTTCATTTCTTTTTGCTTTTATTAACAGAAAAAGCCTATTTCAAATTCTTGAGTCTACTTAACAGATTCTGAGTAGTGAAGATTTCGTTTAATTTTTCTTTCATTCCTTTTCAAAGCACACAATTAGCCAGAAATAATTTTATTTTGTTCACTTTAAAAACAAATTTTGTTAGGAAAGTTTTCCACTCAACAATTTTCGTATTACCAACTGCACTTTTTCCTGCCTTCTGGAAATAACATCCAACACGTCTTAGCCTACGCTCTCTCCCTTCCCCTCCACTCTACATCCCGAATTCCAAATTCCATTCTGAGTCGAAAAAAGTAACGATATATTGTCTTAGTTTCACAACTAGCAAACACGTAAGTTAATTAAATTCATTTATGGTCTTTAATGTATATTATGTAAATTTTCTTTACTTCATACACTCTTAATGTTTCATTTTAGTCTTATGAAAATAGATTTTTGTAAATTTGTTATTCATTGTTTAATTCTTTTAATAAATTTTGCATTTTTTAAATATGATCAAAGGCGCAAGTGTCGGGGAGCAATTTTCTCAGCTAAGGAAATAAAACTCTCTCTTATGGTAATTATATATTCCGATTAGAAAATTGCATTTCAAATTTGACACAACGCCAATTTCTTACTGCTTCTTGTTCAGCAATTTGAATAATTTTAACTCAGTTTTACTGAACATCATTTTAGGATTGATTCTTACTTGAGAAAAAGACGAAACACTTTTCCATCTATTAATTATTGTTAACTGATAGGAAATAAGTCTGTTCTCCTTTGAAAGTCAACTAATTTCCAGTCAATAGTGACAATTACTTAGCTGGTTTTTTTTCGCATTTAATTATTCAGTTTTAGTAATTCAATTTTAAATATTCTAATGAGTAAATTCGTTTCAATAGAATTCTAACTTAACTACTTTATTTTCAAAGGAGTATTCAATAATCTACTAGAAAATAACTTAAATATACATTATATATAAATTATTGTATGCATAAATTATTGTACATTTATGTATATACATTATAATATATATATTATTTTCTAGTAGATTATTGAATATATTATCTCCTTTAATATATGTATATGCACACACACCCACCCCTGACCCGGCTCAGTGAGCTCTATTTTTATTCTTATACTAGGTGTTTATTTTTAATTTTAACTAATGGATTCTGTACGGAAATAGACGGAAGTAAAAGTCAAAATAATGATAACTCGGTTATTTAAAATGAAAACTTACAGTATTACATTATATATAACATTATAAGGCAATTTATGGTAGCACAAAATAATACAGTGATAAAGTTCCAGTGATAATTTGTAAGTAATAGTTTATTGTTTATTTATACTATACTGGCCGCTATGCAGCCAGCCTTCGTCTGGCTTTTTAATGTACCGGAAAACAAAAGTCCTCTCTACAAACCTCTCGACAGTTGTCGTATACAAGTACCTTTCAACAAACGTCTAGTATCCAAGAGAAACATTAAATTTAAAAGCTGCACAGAATTATCAACCTCATTTTTTTCGAGTGACAACAGTGCTGATATCAACAACAATGGCAGCAGTGATATATCAGCAACAATGGCTGTGTACCGTTGTTGCTTCATGCTGTCTATTTAATGCGATTTCGTCAAAAAATATAAAATAAAAAATTAAAAAAAAAACTCATTCGAAGTTTGGAAAAATCGTTTCGAGGTGCACTGGCTCTTATCTAGATGCACCCCCTATGTACCAAATTTTATAGCCTCGGGTCCATTAGCTTACGCACAGCACGAACGAAAGACCCCCCCACACACACACACAGAATCTTCCTTAAGAGAAAATGTTGGTAAATTGCGCAATTTTTGCTTTAAAAGTGGTTGAATTATGTGGTTCTTATGTTCGGGTTAACATTTTTGTGCTTTAAATTAATCTGCATTAAATACTTGCTGAATTATCAACAGTTTAAAATTGGCGCTAGGTCTAACGAGGCGACCCATTTGAAACTCTTAGTAGAACAGTGATAAAGAGATTTGGTGCACCACCTTCAGTGCCTTCTCACCCAGTTGAAACAAAAGTTTACTTAATTTAGTCTTCTTTTCCGTTGGCTGAATTGCTTGTTTTAGCGTAGAAAACCAAATTTTAATTGTAATTTTTTCTTCGTTTGTGTATCTGGCGTTTTAGGCTTTCTGTATTTCACAATTTTTAATAAAAATGTTTGGATTTTTTAAAACATTTTTGATTTTTTGCAGAGGGAGAACTGAATTGACTGAATGAAAAATAAAAAATATATCTTTAATGAAATTCGGAGAAATAAGTTTAAATAAATTGCCGAAAAAAAAGTGCATAATTTAATAGCCTGTACAAGGAAGCTATGTGGTGTCGACATCAGATATTTTATCTTAAATATTCCTTCACACTTATTTAGGGATATTTTTATTATTTTTACAACGAATCTGCAAAAATAAAATTAGTATAGCAATACATTCAAAAAATGTCATCTAGAAACATAAAAATATGCACATTAATTAATCATCAGTGTTATCAATTGTTAGCATACAAACAATATTTGAAACAAACAAGCACTGATAAAGTAAAAACGGATTCCAAAAAACGGAGAGTTCTTTAACATTATCCTTTTATTAACAATTCCTTTCTACAATATATTTCTCAGAAGTTGGTGAGTTTCTCTTTTTGTTTACATTTCTCTTTGATCATTTTGTCATATTTTTTGTCCAAATTTCTTTGTTAATTTTCCATCGCATAAATAGTATTCTTTCGTTTTGTGTTGTATTATTTTCTTTAGTTGTTTCGCTTTAACGTTTTTCTTTATATCATTTTAACTGTTTTTAATTTTCCCTATTTTATATATTTTTATTCACCACTTTTTCGTGCTTGTTCCCTTTTTGGAATATAACAACTGACGGGAATCGATTTTGTAAGTTACGCATTAAGAGTATGAAATTCTTGAATATCCCTAGTAATTCTATTTACATACTATTGGAACACTGCAGATTCAAAACCATATTCCAAATGCATATAAGGTATTTTCTCCTTCCTGTCTGCATGCCTTCATAGTGTAACGGTAGCACACTCGACGCGTATTCGAGAGGTCCAGGTTCGAGTCCCAGCAAGGACATTGCACATGTTTCCTGCTTCAATAAAAACCTAATACTTCTACTCGCCCTTAATTTTTATCTAAACTTTATTACTAAATTTTTTTCAAAAATTTAAATGTAAGCAAACATTTATATAAGGTAGGAAATATAACTAGGAACTGTAGCAAATGTTTAATTATAATTATGATAACTATTATTAATATTATTGTTGCGATGGGTATTTTGATTGTAGCCACCTGCAGGATATTTCTAGGAGCGTTAACAAAGCTGTTAGGAGCGTTAACAAAGGAAACTAAATCTCTAGCAAGCTCAAAAGAAACTTTTTCCTGAAACATATTACGTATTCTTAACACTAAAAAGGTAACAGAAAAACAAAAAATTGTTAGTCGTTGCAACCTGCTGCGTAAGTGGTTATTTTTTCTAAACAAAATAAGACTTTGCACTATAAAACGAAAAGTGTATATATATATATATATATATATACACATCCTCTTATTTTTATTTTTATTCTTGAAGAGGTGCTAAGAAGAAAAGATTCAGCAAATATGAAAACGTGATCACGTTTAGAGTCAGGAAAAATCGTAAATCTATGTGTATGGACATAAAATCAAATATAGGCTTTGTAGAATTCTCCTTATGTCGAAAAGAAGAAAAAACGTAGAAGTCACGGATGGCAACTGTGAACCATTTACTTTTTTGATTTTAATAGAACTTCCGTGGCCTATTCGGAACTTTTGTTCTTTGAAGCAAAATTTTGAAGACCGAAAGAGAATCTTTTCTTTTCATTTTTGAAATGATTCGAATTTTATTTTCATCTCGTAAGAAATGGAAAACGCTGCGGAACTTTACAGCCTATAATAAATTAAACCTTTCGCCTTTGTGCTGATGCAATGTGAACGACATAAACACTATGTAAGATGTGTAAAGTCTTAGCTCTTTACGAATACGTGCCATACAAACGTCATTTTTTATATCCAAAGTGTCCGAATATTTCTGGAAAATGCACTAACTTCCGATCATACGATCAGAATCATAAAAGTAAAGTTACAAAAAGGAAAGAATCTTACATAAGGTAATGAGAAACTACATCTTAAGATCTTTATTTCTTATGCAAGCGAGAGATATTCGATACTCTTCCATAGAAATAGCACAACAAACACAATATACATCAAACAGCAAGTACTTTCAAATTAGCTCCTGATTTTTGATTCCACTTTTTAATTAAATTTTCGTGGTTAAAGCTTCCATTAAACTAAGCTCAGGTAATCTGTAAATGCAAAGTAAATTTGAGATACTTTTTCTGTTTGTTTATGTCATTCAAGACGTTTTAATTAAATACTTCAGTACCTCCGTGTTCCCAAATTAACCATTTTTAATTTTCTGCAGCTTTTTATTTGTCTCACACTTTCTTATCTGATTCCCAATAAAAAATTCGAGATTTTAGAATCGGACTACATCCCTATATCCGCTGGAATCCATTCTAAGAGCTACTGTCAGAGAAAGAATGTTGAGAAGGCGCATGATATTCGTGTGAAATATGATAAGGTTTAACTGATAAAACACGTACAGTAAATTACCAAAGAACATAAACATGTTTACAGTACGCTATCTTTCTGTCTCTTTACATTATCTAATATCAAAAATGGCTAATCCTCAAAACGCCATACATATAAAATTTAACAACAATAAAAACAACATACCTTCCATCAAAGCACTATGCAAACAATGACTGATGCGTCTGAATTGTGCATGCACACTCCACTTATGATCAGAATTGCTATGAGAGCGCAAATGCCCAGCATATTTTGAGCTATTGATATTTTGCCCATTGGTATGCGTTTTCTAACTGATGTGCGTTTCTTCTTGTTTTAAAATAAGTTTGTGTAGCGATAAACTGAAAATAACGAAAAGCTTGGATACTGAAGATCTGCAAGTGGCAAGCTAGGTTTAACAAGGCTTTGAAAGTTGTGACCATAAATGAACTATGAAATTTTTAAAAAATATTCCAGTTCATTTAGCGCCAGTAATGAGAACACATAGAATATAGAAATTCCGCAAATTAGCCCACTTTACTTCATTGTAAGAAGAGAGAGTCAAAGGTAATAATAAGCAGTGGGATGTCCATGAAACACATTTAAATTTTTCTTTGAGTCGAAGACGGCAAAATGCTGCCTTCAAACGATGCTAACTGTTACAAAAGAAGATCATTAGATAGGTACGCGTACTCTACTTTTGTTCGTGATTCGCGAATATGAACTGATGCACAATGACCAATGAATTTGACACCTCTGAGATTTTCATTTCAATGCGTGTTAGGGATGAAGTACGCAATTTTTTATGACATGGGTTACACATGGTTAAAATGCATGCTAGCATAAGTAAGGTGTAAGAGTGATTTTCACTATGAATGAAGTAAAATAGGAAAAACGATAGAACTTTCACCATTTGAAAAAGGGCTTATTGCTGGTGCCCGTTTAGCATGGACTTCGATTTCGAAGACAGCAAATCTCACTGGGTTTTCAAAAGCAGCCATATCAAAGATTATTAAAAGTTGGAATCAGAACTCACAGTCCTTTTCTAAAAGGTGAAACAGGCGGTTCGAGCATAGTTTTCTAAGAGAGCGATCGGCGTCGTCTCTGACGAATTGTATGGCAGAACAAGGATTCTAGTGTGCTTCAACTCACACAGATCGTCAACCATGTCTCTTCCCAACAGATTTCAGCTCTAACCATGCGCAGAGAATTGCAGAAGATAGAAATGCATAGTCAGGTGCCTGTGAGAAAACCACTCATTTCTGCCCGAAATGCAAGTTTGCAGTGGTGTCGGGAAAGAAGGCACTGGACATCTGAGGATCTAAACGTGCAATGGGGTCATATGAATCAGGCTACGCATTATTTTGCACTGATGGAAGATATCGAATTTGGCGAAAACCCCATGAAGCCATCTTGCCTTACTCGCACTGTGTAAGGGTCTGGTGGGAGTATCATGATATGGGACATGTTCTTCTCGCACTGTGTAAGAGTCTGGTGAGAGTATCATGATATGCGGCATGTTCTGCTGGCATGGAAGTGGTGCCCTGCTGTTCCTCGAGAGTAAACAAGCAGCCATGATGTTATGTATTACTTATTTCAGTTGTGATTTAAATTGTTTTAAAGGCAATGATTTAACTTATTTTGCTTCAGACTTAAAGATTAATTTGTTTTTATTTTTGTAGTTGAACTTATGTTTCTTTGGCTTGTTGAAAAGTAATTGTAGTCATTTAATTTGTTCTCTTGACAGTTTTGGTTAACGCTGATTTGATTTTAAGTTGCTTGAGTAGTTAATTTTTTTCCTCTTTTTCTTTGGTTGGTTAACTATTTAAATTTCTGTTTAGTTAATTTTTTTTCTTAACCTTGGTTGTTAATGTTAATTTCTTGATAAGTTGACCCTTAAGGTCAATCTTTTAAAGTTTTGTTTACACAAGTTGGTGTTTAAAGTTTTAATTAAGTTTTAATGTGCCCCCTTTTCCCGCTAAATTTGGGATCCATATTTTCTGACTATGGTGGTCGTTTTGGTGTTGTGGAGAACATAAAAAATTTTTTTCATACTTGATTATTGTATTTTAACTGAAGTAATTTTTATTTCCTTACTATGGTGGTCGTGTTTGGTGTTGTAATAAACCCAAGAAAATTATCTATGTAATTATTATATTTTTATTGAAGTACTTATCAGCATTGAAGTTAATTTGTGTGTAAAATCAATAACTAATACCTATTCCTTCAAAAACTTTTCCGTTGCCTTTCCAAATAATTACGAGGTTGTTTTCGATTTCTTTACCCGCTAGACGGTAGTCTGTGAAGCATCTGTCATCATTGAAACGTTTTGCACCCTGCTGAAGAGGCTAATTCCAACACTACTAACCCTGCGTCAAGGTCGAGGGGACGGGGTGTTTTGCTTACTCGCAGGCTTTTTCTATGCTGGAGTGGGACCCCTCGACGAGGCTAGTTCTGCTGAGTTGATTGACCTTGGTGTATCAGCAATTATTCGCCACTTTCTGGAGTTCGTACTACATTGGCTTCACCTTCCTGTGTGTTTTTCCCCTGGGGTTGCCTGACTGTTGGCTGTTTTCTTACCATCTAAAATCACCAAACGAGCATTTTGGCGAATGGAGTAAAAAGCCGGGGAGCTAGCTACGAGCGAGACGGAAGGAGACGGAGCGGAGAGGGAGAGACGTGGCAAACACACGAAAAAAAAATACTATCTGAAGTTATCACGAGAGTAGCTGTCTGCGTTATGATAGGACCAACGATGTCGGAAGAAATGGATGAGAGAAGGCTACTACGGAGGGCGACGCAAAAGACGAAACAAATTTCTTAACTAATTATTTTCTTTCTCTTTCCTTATAGATAACCATTGTTATGGCCATCTCTGCATATTGTGTTGACGTCTACTGCCATGATGTCTGTAACAAGTAACCTTGCCATTGTCAAATTCGGTATGAAAAATTTTGATTTATTCAGTTTCCACTTCACAGCCACCAATGTAAATATTTGTATTTAGTCAGTTATATCTTAATAAATTGGAAATATTGTGTTTATCATGCATGTCACAAACTTTACATATTCATGTGATTTAGAATTGATTATCCAAATATTGACTTTCATTTGTTATTGAACTTAAAACTCTTAAGTTTAAAAACTCCAACAATGAGATTCCTAGATTTACTGGTAGAGCAAGTGCAGCCTGCAATGTTGTCTTTTTACTCTGATGGTGACGGATACTTCATGGACAATAATGCAACTATACATCGTGCAAGAAGTGTTTAAAATTGGTTAGCTTGAACATTAGTCTGACTTCCAACACCTTTCCTGGCCACCGCATAGCCCGGATCTTAACTCCATAGAAAATGTGTGGAATATGGTGTTACGAAGCATCCGACAGAACTCTTCTCTTCCATCTAATGTACAAGATCTAAAAGGCTGTATAGCCAATGCATGGTATTCTCTGGGCATACATGCACTCCAGAAGCATGTAGGCTCGATGCCCAAACGAATCAAAACAGTTATCCCTGCAAAAGGGTCCAATAAATATTGATCTTGGGTTTCTAATTCATTGGCTAGCGTATGTATTATAGTGCTTTCATGAAGTGTACAGTTGTAGTAAGAATTGTAAGTTATTTTCGAAATGTACTTTTTAATTATTTCGATTTTTAAACCAGTATGTAATTGTGCTGTTCCTTATAAACCTATTTCTCTACAGGCTTTATTTTTCAGAATTTGAATTTTATAGGGATTTGTTTTTGCAGCGTATCCCCATAGGATGAGACATATAGTAAGGCTGGAAGATTATTGATGTATATAATATCATTTTGGCGTGAAGAGAGAGACGGCTATGTTTTCCGAGAACAGGTCTGAAGTTAACTATAGATAAATATTAAATTTATTTTTTGAATTTTCAAAGTGAGGCCCATAAGTAAGTTTGTTGTCGAGTATGATACCTAGGTATCACATTACGTCTTCAAATTACGTAGGAGTGGATGACAAACTGAGTGACCTCTGCGATACAGACATCTGATTTGTTAATATTAATTGAAATTTTCCAATCAATTCCTCTAGCAAATCAAGATAATGCTGAAGTTGACAGCAAATATTTTCCAGTGTTATGATTTGTGTCAGAATAGCTGTATAGTCAGCAAAGAGTGCTAACTGAATTGTAGGGTAATGTAATGTAATGTAATATACGAATGTGCTGCAAGTCTCCTGGTCGGTAATAATCGGCCTCATGATTAGTGCAGCACACCCAACACATATAAATTAAAAAACAGTTAAAATATTCAAACAAAAACTTAAAACACATCTTAAAACAAAAATACAGTTAAAATCATCAAATCAAAATTCTTAGTATTGTTATTTATAGAATTCTTCAAATCCTTTGCAAATCTAAACTCTTTATTGCGCCAGTAGAATTCCTTTATATTCATATTTTTCCCTAACATATCACAATAATGCGCAGTCTTCGACAAAATGCCGTGCACTGCCTTCAGCAGTACAAAAACTGCAGACTATTATTTTGCGAATTAGTGTTCTGGAATATCTTAAGTATATATGTTATAGAATAAAGTACTTAACTCAGTCTTGGGGTACATCAGCTTTAATCGCCCTCTGTGACAAATATGTATTTCCAATGTGGACGATGAATGATCTCTAATAAAGAAAAGAAGTGATAATTTGAAAAATTTTATCCGGAAAATGAAGTCTGATTAATTTATAAATAAGTTCATAATGCCAGAAACGGCTGGGAACGCTTTGGCAACATAAAGAAAGAACGCGCTTGTGGACAATTCGCTATTGAATCCTTCTGTAATAACGATGACGATGTGAAAGTGTTGGGTAGTGTTATATTTGACCTTGAACCCAAATAGCTCGTGTGATAGGAAGCAGAAAGGTGGTATAGTATTGTTAAGAAAAATTCGGCGGTTGCGCCTGTATGTAAGCTTTCCGGCATAGCACTAAGGTTGCCATAAAATAGTGTATGGTAGGGTTGCCAGACTGGCGACTTTATCGGGAAGCTTCTAGAATAATTTCCTGTCGAGATATTTCTCGAAACCTGTGGAACCTAATGAAAAGCTATATAAAACCTTACGTTGTGAAGTTGCGAGAGTGTGTGATTGCGAGAATAGCTGCTTACTGTGGGTGCTAAGCAACGCGAGAGTTTTGTGAACGGAAAGCAATCGAGATAGTGCTTTGCCGTGAAGCTACCTTTACAGTATAGCTTGACAGTGTATTGGTGATTGTTCCACGGTGTTTATTATAAGTCTAGTGTTGCCGTGAAGCTACCTTTACAGTTACAGCCTGAAGCTGTGTGGCTGATTGTTTCAGCGTATTTATTGTAGATTTTCGACGCTTTTAAAGGTAATTGTGGAACTGTGCTGTAAATAGTGATTCTTGTAAATAAATTGTGCTTTTTATTGTTCTGCATCGTGTTTTCATCGGATACTCTCAAATCCACGAACCCGTATAACGCAACAGTATTTTGCATATAATGAAGTATGACGTTTTATTCAATCTTAGAAAGTGATAAGTAAGCTAATTATTCTATAATTTTGAGGAAAATCTCTATTTTTAATTGGTTTAAGAAAGGTAATACTAATTTCATGTTTTCAACAGCTATAAATGTGACACATTTTAAGAACGACATTAATAATCTTTGTAAGGCAGGTGATACAGTTTAGTTGCATATGTATTAGAGCTAGATTTTTTATATTATCCTGCCCACTTAAATTAGCAAACTTTGAGTTTCCTTATAATGTTCTCTAATAAAAAAATGTTATGGCAACAATGGGAATATTTGTCCATGAAGGAGTACTAAGATAGTTGAGAATTGTTTTCTTAACATGTGTGAATACGTTATCATTCTAAGATATTGGATTATGTTGGAATGTTGTTTCTAGGGTGTCTGCTAATGCATAAGCTTTGTCTTCATCACTGAAAACAAGACCGATGACGACATGAATTGAAAACGTAAGTGTAGGTTTTTTGCGTGATTTAAGTGAAATATCATACCTGGAATTATTATCTTCTACTAGCAGATTGTTTAGAAACGCTGATCCATTTCTGCTGTTTAAATTCATAGATATTACATTAGATTTGGTTATTTAAGGCATTGTATTGTCTTCTTTAATAGTTTAATCGCATGTATTTTGATAGTTGTTACACATTCTGTTACGCATATTGATATTTTATTATTTGTTTTGATTTAAGATGGTAGAATGCTAGAGGGTTTGTGTACACAGTTATGTATAGAGAACTGACTGTACCGTTAATGGCCTTCGTCTGAATTTCAGTTTTCATTTTTAAATTCCTGAAAGTTGTTAGATTTTTGTGTTTTCTTTGGTGGTGGACTTGATAATATTTGTGATTTTTTTCCAGTTAGGGATGTTAGCGCTTTTGCAGATTGGTGGTAAAAAGAAATGATAATATAAACAATATAAAGGCAAACTGGATTATGATCAGAGGAACGTGTTGAAAGTACTTCATTCGAATTTTTATACGAGATATTTTTAAGAGGAAACGGTGAGCTATTATAGAAATATTGTAACGATAATGAGTGGACGCATTTGTGTGGTGTTATTAGAATGAAATGCTTAAATTGTACTAAGTCAAAACTTTCTCTCTCTCTGCGATAAGAACTGTCCGAATTTCTGCTAGAATGTTTACCATTGACATTTCCGCCAATGATTGTGTATGAGTTAATTTTCAGAACATCAGTAAGTTCTGAATCAATAATACTGCTGTATGGCGTATTAATGTTTGTTAGAGGAATATTTCTGTTGTCTACTTTGAGAGTGATGACAGTGCTTTGAAAGAAATTTGTATTCTAGTTATTCCAGTCATGAAGAATATTTTTATGTGTATATGGCAATAGCGCCACCGTTCCGAATTAAAGAGCTTATAGAATGCATAGACAGATTGGCACACCGCAATAGCGCGTGTGCCAATCTGTCCATGCATTCTATAAGCTCTTTAATTCGGAAGTAAATCGAAAGGAGGCGCGTTTCTTGAGCAAAATTGACATCTGGATTTTCATGTTCAGTCAAGTCACCAAATTTTTATTTTTTGCCGTAAAGGTCATTTATATTCCAAGACATGATGTACATACTTCTGTTCTTGCTCCTTTTGAGGAAATTAGACATGTTTGGATAATTTCTCGAGAAGACCTGCAATGACGCTTATTTTATCAAAATATATCCTGCTTAGTTTTTAATTCAACCCCAGATATCTTAATAGTATTCCATATCTTTTTCAGGGAAGAAAAGTCAAATGGATCTGATGTTGTGCAGGATTTGCTGCATACGTTAGCAGTGATAGAGCTGAAGCTGATCTACGCAGAATTCGACGTTCCAGGAAGACTTGCAATCTGTTGGTTGTAACTATGATCATTTACTCGAATTTTCATACTCTTTGCAGTCCACGGATGGGTGGCTGGAGGAAGAGGTAATAAAGATGTTTGATTATGATAACCATCGGAATCGATTTATTCTGACGGGGACAATAAGGACATTTTGTATAACTAACTGTAAGAGTTCACCCACCACAGTGAGTACATTTCACTGGTTGATCTTTAATTTACATGAATTTGCAAAATTGCCTTCTTCGAAGCTAACATACACTGGACTGCGCATACAGCAGAGAGAGAGAGCTTTGATGAAATTCTCTATAGGGAAAACATTTCCTCAGGCTTTCATTTCTGGTTTTCAAGTAACCAAGTTCAATGAGATTAAAACTTTCTTTGTTCTTCTCCGTGCGTGGGAGATGTATCACAAATACAGTAAGATTTTCGTTTTCTGTGCCATAGGTGTAAGTTCGTTTCCATCAGCAATGAGATCTTGAATATTTTCTTCTAGGTTTGCTGTGTCTGGCAGACCTGTTTTGCTGGCTCATCTTATCTTCGGGAAATTCATGTGTATGAGCATAAAGACCACGGGAATGTATGAGATTCCTGTTTTATCAACGAACATCGGAGACAGATGAATTAATTGTTAGAATTTTTACCAATGAGTTTGCCAGCAATTCTTGATCCAGTTGTTCAACGAATTGATTATAAAAGTTCATTTGGATTTTTAAAATTGTCAGCAATTAAAGGTTGAATATTACGCTTCCAGAGAGCTTTGTCTTTCCCATCTGAATTTAAGTTTGTTCAAATTGTATGTCTTGAAATTAATTCAAAATACGAATACCAGCAATTTGCGAAGCTGATTTCTTTGCATATTTTCTTGCAATTTGGAAGTGATCTAAATCGAGTCTTTGGATTATTTCAAGCTTTCGAAAACGTTTGCAACTATTAGCCATAAATTTCTACTTTGACTGAATCATTAATGCACTCATGCATCAGTGATGTAGATAGTAGGCAACTGCAAGTTTAGTGTGATATTTATCCTAAGCGTAGTTATTTGTGTCACGAAATTATATGGTTATTCGATGTTAGAACATAAGAGAAATTCTTCAGTAAGCGCATATTTATCTGGCAATGATTGATCTCTACTGTTAAGAGTAAAAAAAAAGGCTAACCCTTTGTGTTGTGTTTAAGGTGGTACAATATTATCTTAATTGTAACGGGCTTTTGTGCTGACGCAATATTAGAAATGTTTGGCTGCATGGTCTCCATCTGTATCGCTTAATATGCAGCGTTCATGAAAGATCAGAACACTCTGACACTCATTACAGTTTTAAGCCTCGTTAGGCCTAACTCACTTTGAGAAATAAATCTTCTAAAGTTCAATAAATATACCAAATTAAACAGAAATGCAGCAGATAATTTCCTGAAAAAACATAATTCACAGCAAAAAGAAAGTAATGATTTCTAAAACTTTATAACCAGAAGAAATAATTTTCCTTTAGAACGAGAGTTCGTGAGGATTCACAAATCAAAAGAAACGTTTAGCATCAAAGGTGTTAAACATTTATTAGTCTCGACACTCATTATTAGTCATTTATTAATTTCGATGGTCTGTGTCGCTTTTGAAATACTGACATCAAACATTATTTTGTCGCCCAATTTGTATAGTGGTTAGAGTCGCTGACTGCCGTGCCGAAGGGCCGGGTTCGAATCTCGGAGAAGGCATGGGTGTTCGTAAATTTATAGTGCCAGTGCAGCATCGCGGCACTCTAAATATGCGGGTGCCAAAATTCCTCTCGTGTGGTTTGGTGGAAAAGGAGAGGGATGGGAGACCCTCGAAGCCCTCCTCCCGGGGTACTTCTCCATCAAAACTGGGATCGAATCTGAGCCAAATCGCACTGTTGCTTGTTAGGTGCTCAAGGCTGCTGCCAACGACAGGCGTAAACTTGGGCTCCTTATCACGAGGAATTTCGTGGGCCTTGGGCTAACTACGTCAGACAAGTAAGTGTAAGCAACAACAACAACAAACATTATTTTTAAAGAACTTAAATCATGAAGAATCTCTCTCTCTGTATATATATATATATACATATATTGTTACGAATTTCATATTTATTTGGCTATTTATTTAGAATTGTAATTAAAATTGCTTTATTTTCTCGTGCAACGCAGACAGTTTTTAAAGAAAAAGCTACGTCGGAAAAATACAAATAAAAGAGCGCGTGCATTTAATATTTAATAAATAAGTATCTCTTAATTACTGTTGCCATCCAGAAAAAACTACAAAAATCGAGATTGTTCCAGTGATAATTAAAAAGCTTATAAAAGCCGAATTGAAACACATCATCTCAGTAGCTAGTTGTAGCTGTTTTAAGCGACCTGTTTGTTTACTTAATGATGTGACTGTAGCGAATTCGCTGTGAGATTGGATTATCTTTATCTATTTTGAAGCGAATTCTGTTTAACCTTTGAAATAATGTGATATTGTACTAATATCTCTGAAGATATACTTCAGCATTTTGATTTATTACTTGTGGAAAGAATATATTTTTATTTACTTTTTAACGACTTGTGCATTCAATCCATAACGAACTAGTGCGCACGCAACAATATATATGATTTTTTCAAAATGCCAGAGTAAAAACTTTCTTCTTCTTTGAGAACATCGGTTAACGGACAAATAGTTTTATTCCCCGTTTGGTGGATGACCCTCCGAAGAAATCATAGATACACCAAATGATAAAAGATTCATCCAGATTTTCTTACAAAACGAACAACATGTTTTATTAATATAACAAAGGAAATTAACCACTAAAAGATTAATTAGAATCACGATGAATTACAATTACGGTAAGCAGCGCTCAACGTTTGCCTCCGTTCGCTGATAACACCTGCTCTGTCTCTATGTTTTGAATAAGCTGCGTTCTTTTCTTTCTGATGTTGCCATTCCGGATAGCATAATCTTTTCTTTATTCATAATGGCTGATTCCTACTAGTCCCTCCACGAGAAGCCCATTCGTCACCGTAGAGACAGTGCTGCTCAAAGTTCAGAGAGAGAGAGAGTCTGAAAATACAGTTACAGAAAAAAAAACATCAACACAGCTTCTAATTCAAAACAATGAAATATAAAAGAGAGCTCCAAAAGATGCAGCTCCCATCATAATGATTTAACAAACACAATACTAACATAAAAATAAATGTGAAATTATATATATATATATATATCATATACACACTGTCAAAAGCTAATACTACAATATTAAATTGATACAATTGGATGTATTTTAAATTTGTCTTGTGAAAATTGGCTTTCTTTATAATTTAATTTTGCTTACGAGTTAACTGATAACCTTGATAAGGCATCAGCATTCCCGTATGAACTACCTTTGCGGTATGTCACAGTCACGTTGTAACGTTGTAACGCTAAGGCCCAACGAGACAGTTTAGCACCATGTGGCGCTCTTTGGGTCAACTAAGTGAGAGGATTGTGGTCAGAGACAATTTGTACTTTGGCACCGAAAATCAAAGTGTCAAATTTTTTCTAGGCTTCGATGACGCAAAACGCTTCTCTTTCGATGGTTGACCATCGTTGTTGGCAGGGAGTCAGTTTTTTGCTGAAAAATGCTATAGGCATTTCTTTGCCATGTTCATCGTTTTGAGCTAAACACGCTCCAAATGCAAATGCAGATGCATGTGTATAGAATTGAAAGGGTTTGTCAATGTCTGGAGTATGCAGGGATGGCATGTTAATCAGCTCTTTTTTAAGTTTGTTGAAAGATGCTTCCGTTTTAGAGTCCCACGGAATATTATTTGGAACACTCTTTTTCGTAAGGTTTGTTAGAGGCAAAAATATTTTAGAAAAATTTGGGATATAATCCCTATAATAACTTGTTAGCCCTAAAAGACTTCTGACTTCTTTTTTAGTGCCAGGCTTAGAAAGATTCCGGATGAATTCTACTTTCTCAGGATCTGGAGAGTGAGTGCCAGAACCGATTACGTGACCTAGAAACTTCACGTGACTCTTTCCGAAATCACATTTTTCTAGATTTGCTGTTAGACCTACGTTTCTCAGACTCTGAAACACTTGGTCGATGTGATGGAGGTGGTCATCCCAAGTCTCTGAAAATATTGCCACATCATCAATGTATGAACCGCAGTATTTTTTATGGTTTGCTAGTATCTTATCCATGGATTTTTGAAAAGTACTTCCGGCAATTTTCAAACCGAAAGGAAGAACTTTCCATTGGTAATGGCCAGAAGGAGTGATAAATGCTGTGTAAGATTTGGCTCCTTCTTTCATCGGAATTTGCCAATAGCCCTTGGTTAAATCGAGAACTGCTATGAACTTGGCTTTCCCTATTTCGAAAAGTAAATCTTTAGCAATCTTCATCGGATAGGCATCCAGAACTGTGAAGCTATTTAAAAGTCTAAAATCTATGCACAGTCTAACACTACCATTCCTTTTTGCAACATATACTACAGGATGTGCCCAGTCACTGTCACTGGGTTCTATAAGATCCCATTCTAAAAGTTCTTGCACTTGGCAATCAACTTCATCTTGAAGCGAAACAGGCACACGATAAGGTCTTAATCTTTTTTGGCTACAATCTGCTGTAACCTTTATGTCATGACCATCGACCTTGGCTTGGCCCAGTTTGTTACTAAAAACATCGGCATAAGATTTTAATACTTCAAATATTTCGTTGGTAATCTTTTAAGCCACCTTTCAAATTTTGTGAGTCCAGATATCTTCAGCATATTTATCCATAGGATCCGCTGGTGCGTATTGGATATCTCCAAAGTCTTCATCTTGGTCAAAAATGATACCAACGTGATCTACACGAGCAATATAAGATGTTATCTTATTTATGTGGAATTCTCTTATACTTCCGTTTTCCATGTCGACTTTTGTAGAGTGTGGCCTTGTAAGTTCGATTATAGTAGCTGGTCCTTGCCAAGTATTGAGAAATTTATGCTGTGATGATGGCATTAAGACGAGGACTTTGTCCCCCACATTGAAAGTTTTAAAACGCAAGTTATATCTTGAAGTATATTCTTTTTGAGATATTTTAGAGTTTGCTGACGCAATGTCACGAGCTTTTCTTAATTTTTCTAAAAGATCTTGTATATAATTTTCAATTGAACAGGAAGCTGTGACTGGAATGTTACGTTCACCCGTCCAGATCTCTTTCAGCAAGGACAAAGGTCCTGGTGGTATTCTTCCATACACCATCTGGAAGGGAGACAAACCGGTGGTGCTATGTGGCATTTCTCTGTAGGCAAACAGGAGATAGGGAAGATGCAAATCCCGATTTCTCCCATGTTCTTGGACATTTTCGTTCATCATCTCTTTTAAGGTTCTATTCCAACGTTCTATAGCACCCATACTCTCTGAATGTCCTGGCTTGGAGAAGAACACCCAAAAGGTCCTCAAAAGCTCGAGTGAGTTTAGCTGCGAAATTAGTTCTCTGGTCGGAACAAATCATCTTCGGAAACCCAGTTTGAGAAAAAATCCTCATCAACACGTTTCATGTTGGTTTTGCACTTATCTCATTGACGGGAGTGGCTTCTGCCCATCTGGTGCATAGGTCAACTGCACATATCACGAACCAATGACCTCTTCCGAATGGAGGCTCTAAAGGGCCGATACAATCCACGCTCCATACTTCAAAGGTTGTTTCCGGTCTAACAATAGGTTGAATTGGAATGCTATCTTTATATGAAATTGTCCTTCTCAGTTGACATTCTTTACAACTTTCGCAGAACTTTTTAACATCTTTCTTAATAGTAGACCAAAAGAATGAGTACTTGATTCTTTGAATTGTCTTTTTCTCACCGTTGTGTCCAGCAAGAGGAATTTTATGTGCCATTTTCAGAACTTCCTTCCTTTTTCCTAAAGGCAACACGACTTGCTTAATGTTTTCACCACAGATATATTCAGTGTGAAGTAATACACCATTTTCAAAAGAATATGAGTTTTGATTCTTATTTGCCCATTCACAACACTTTTTCAAAGTCTTGTCTTGTTCTTGAAGTGCTCTGAATTCTAGTTTTGTTTTGCTTCTTGTTTCCACAGTTTCTATGTCTCCTTGGGAAATCTGCTTAACAGCAACTAAATTTGAAGTATTGTCTTCAAATGGGGAGGGTTCGTCATGCGATTCTTCACACTCTAAGGAAGATGTATCCTACTGGCGATCACTGCGACACAGTTCAATATTTTTTCAGAGCATTTCATAAGTTGAAGAACTCAGTAATAAGTCGGCTACTAGCTTTCTTGAAACAACACAGGTAACGAGTTCTCTGCCATGAAGATCATCGTCAATTTTCATCTGGAAAATTTTCAGTGGAGTAATTTCGTTTTCACCAAATGCAGAAGATATCTCTATTTTACTTTCTCCTTCGCAAGATATGTCGTCAACCAGTCTCTCGCGGTCTACTGAAATTCGTGCTCCCGTGTCTACGATTCCATTTAGAAGAATATTTCCGCACAACTTTGACAAGTTTCAAATCATCTGTGTTGCTAGATACGTCCACGGATTTTGAGACGGGAATAGAGATCTTGGCAGTTAGCACTTCTGGTTTTCCCCTTTCTGCAAGGGCTGTTTGTGTTTGAATTAAATTGTTTTCTGCTGTTGCAGGAGCATTTTTGGTATCCAATTTTTGGCACAAAATCTAGATATATGAGCTTTTTTCCCACAGTTATAACAAGTTAGTTTGGAAATTGGCTTTTGTGGCTTGTCATACTTACGGAAACGATTTACTCTTGAAGTGTTCTGAACAGAGAACGATTTGTTTTTGAAATACTTTTCTGGAAGCGAAGAATGAGGTTGCCACTTTTCATTAGTTTTGTCTTTCGATGGACTACCACCAGTCTTTTTTGAAGTACTACGAACATTGTTGTATTCGTCAAGTTTATCCGCTAATTTGGTCGAAGAAACGAACTTCACCCAGTTGTCAAGAAAATGGTCCCTTACTTCATGAGGCACTCTTTTCTTAATTTGATCTGTGATAATGAGGTCTTTTAACCCGTCAGTGATTTCAAGCCCATTGATCCATTCTTCAAAATAACTTGTAATTTCGTAGCAAAAATCCCTCCATGATTTTTCAGTGTTCTTTTGGTGCGTCACAAATTTTTTCCTAAAGCTTTCATGATTTAATATAAATCTCTTCAACAAGATGGCCTTAATGTACTCATAATCCTCAAAATTTTCTTCAGATTCCTTACCAATTAATTGAATGATTTCAGATAGCATTAAAGTCAATAAACATGATACCCATTCTTTAGGATCAATCTTTGCTCTTTTAGCTTGTCTTTCAAATAAGGATAAATAAATCACGATATCATCGTCTCTTAATTTGAATTTAGGAATAAGCTTAATTAAATCGAAATTGCGTTGTCCAATTTCATTCGTCGGTGGAGTTTGTGTTAGTCGAGCACGAGATTCAATTTCGAGTTTCCTCAATTCAAATTCCATTTGCTCTCTTTTCTGCTGTGCCTCTAATTCTTCTTTTCCTCGCTGTTCCTCAAACTCTTCTTTCCTTCGCAGTTCTTCTGTTTCTTCTCTTTTTTTTCTCTCTTCAGCAATCGTTGAAAATATTTCTTTAGCAAATTCTTCATCGTATGTCTCCCTTTGAACTATTTTATTTTTTATTGCTATAATTTTCATACTTGGATCCGCTTGAACCTCTAATTCAGCAGCTAACACTAACAAATCGTCCTTTCTTCCACGTCCCATAAAAGCCATAGTTCGATTTTAAATAAACCTCAATCTTTAAGAAAAATTTTAATAAAGAAAACCTAATTTTTTTTTAATAGTTCCTTAAATTTAGTTAAAGTATGAACTCTCTAACTGAGGTTTGTTACAAAATAAACAGCCACAGTTTCATAACATTATTTTTTTAACAACCACTTGATTTGGTAACTCTTCCTGCTACAATAAAAACATTCTCTGCAAAAAAAAGAAAAAAAAATCGATAAATTATTGCAGATTTCCCTTTCGTTCGGGAAACAAGAAAAAAAATTGTTTCTATGTGCGATACTATAACAGCTGGCTAGCGCCTTTCTGATTTTATTCGGTCAATTGACTTTTAGACAAAGCAACCCCTTTTTTTTATTTCTTTTTTGATTCAAATAATATTTTACCTCATATAGATAGATATATATATATATATTCCACACAATATTTTATAATTCGTACACAGAATATAAAATTATGCACTGGCGTGCGTTACAATATCGGAATTAAAAGTTTAATAACCACTTTTGTTTTCACATATAATGCACAATAAATTCAAATATATTAGAATAATTTTTAAACAGTCTGGAACGAAAATCGAAGCAATAGGATAAATTCTTGAAACTTCTATTAGAATATGCAGTTCACTTACTCTGACGAGTAACACGAAAATACTTCTGAAGACTGGCGTATTCATTACTTTGGCAAGTAAAGCGAAATTACGTTCGAATACTGGGCGTATTCATTAAAAAGAATAATTCAGTTCCAGTAATTCAGAAATAATTTTCGCCCAAATAATTATTATCGCTTAATTACGTGGGAGCATGCATTTACAAAATAAATCGAGCTCTCAACTGCGTTATTCTGGTTCGATGCTTTGCGGCTGCGCCAGTAAAAACTTTCTTCTTCTTTGAGAAAATCGGCTAACGGACAAATAGTTTTTTCCCCATTTGGTGGATGACCCTCCGAAAAAATCATAGATACACCAAATGATAAAAGATTCATCCAGACTTTCTTACAAACCGAACAGCATGTTTTATTAATATAACAAAGAAATTAACCGATAAAAGATTAATTAGAATCACGATGAATTACAATTACGGTAAGCAGCGCTCAACGTTTGCCTCCGTTCGCTGATAACCTGCTTTGTCTCTATGTTTTGAATAATAAACGTTCTTTTCTTTCTGATGTTGCCATTCCGGATAACACAATCTTTTCTTTATTCATAATGGCTGATTCCTACTGCCAAGAACATACATAGTACATACATACATACATATACATATACATGTATTACCGTGGATTAGCCCTTTAATTTTCACCTAACAAGTTGACTCTGAAAAACGTAACAGGCGTGATGAAAATCCGCAATGGCCAAAAGGCTTACTGGCTTAACAACATTAAACGTTACGCCAGTAACAACCTGTTAGATTTTTCAGAGTCACCCTGTTAGGTGTAAATTAAAGGGCTAATCCAACACTATTCTATTTTTAGATTCGATTTGAATTATATTCTACATTTAAGTTTCTCACCGCAAGTTGACGGTGTTATGTAACGCACGAAGATCGTGCCGTTCTGTTAAACTTTTATTTAATAAAGCGTTACTTTTCACCTTTCTTCTGTGCTGGTATTTATTCACGTCTGTGCAACAATCCACCATTGTAGGATTGGTTCATTGTAGGATCTACGTAAATTTACGTGTAATAGCAGAGACAGATCTTAAAAATTTAACGTTTTACCATCAGAATGAGGGGGACTGGTGTTAAAGGTGAATTATTCTACTCTTATGCATAAATAACGATCTCACTCCGTTTCATTGTATTCATTTTGCTTCTTTTTTCTTTTAAATTTTAGATCACTAAAGGCCGAATGTATAGAATTGCTTTGAGTTGGTAATTTTATCTACACACAGTAGCCAAGAGCAGGACGTAATATGAAGTAATGTGAATAGACAAATATACATACAATATCCTATAGAAATAGGTCTATCTATTCCAGATAACTTACATATACTACGATGATGCAACAGGAAGAGAATTCTACAGATCCAAAGTAAGTGAAAGTACATCCATTCCGATAAACTCTATGTCCGGAAGCCTTCCGATAAACTCTATGTCCGGAAGCCTGTATGCCAGATAAGTGCTTAACATCGGATTTTTTAACTACATATATGTCGACCATAAAGCTAGGCTATATGTCTCGGATACAACTTAAAACTTAACTTAATAGAACTGCTTCTTAAAACTGTGTACTGTGTTGTCTTTTTAAAACTTTTAAAATAATAAAAAATTTGGAACGCGCAAATAAATTAACAAGCTTAATTTTACTTGACCTAAAAAATATAACATCATTATAGCTAAACTTCCGGATATCTAGTGCCAAGACATTATAAGCTTTGTTGCATTCAAAACACCTAACATTTCAAATGCATAAAAGAGCTTGTTAGAACCCTTTTTGTGCCTTATGCGTAAAGCCTTTCGAAAAGTAATAACTAACAGCCTATCTAATGTTTTTTTTCTGCCAATGCCTTATTCAAGCAGGTAAGAAAACTTCAGAATAATGAAATTCTGAGATAAATATCAAATATGAAATGTATTTTCGAAGTTCTTTGCCGTAGCACCTGCGCTGTATTTTTCCAGTTCTAATTTCGTGTATTTCTAAATATTTCGTATCGTATCGCTCACAATACTAAAAGTAATAAGCAACAGTCGAAATGGAGCCGAAGATGAATAAGAAATAAAAGATGGGAACACTAACACGCCAGTTTCTGTTTTTTTCCAGGTTCAGTGATATATTGCATCGAAAATATTTTGCATTTCGTGCAACCCGAATGAAAAATGACAGCGGAAGAATATTCTTTGCGCTTCAGTTGTTTATTTGTTTGGGAAAGAAAACAAATCGCGTTTTGAAATATGGTTTCTGAGATCTGATGCGAAACATGACGTAAGGCTTCCCTCACATTCCTCTCACGTTCGCAATAAGGTATTTTTCATATAATATATTTTAAATCTCCATGTGTATTAAAGATATATAAGACACAGAAGAAAATTGGAATTCTAAAACTTCATTTCATTATGTTCATCAATGTAAAAATATATTGTTATTTAACATATATAACAGCATGGAAGAAAAATAAAGAAAAATCCAAATGGGCTCAGATTTTAACGGTCGCCAAAAGTGTTTTTTAAGGTTTTTCGCCGTAGCTGAGCTCGTAGTCCAACAGTCTCCTGTTGCACAGATTCCTCCTAATCCATTTCTTTCTTAACGTTATTATAAGGAAAATTTGCTTCTCACTTACGCCATATACAACTCAACAGTAAATATTTAAAAAAATTTAAAAGCAAGCATGTGTTTGGAATCCGCGATGAATTGTTAAGTATTGGCATACATTTTTCTATTTTTTATCAGTCTTTTTTCAGTTTATCATATTCAGTGCACAGTTTTATTTGTAAGATGGCTTGCAAAGCTTTCTATCTTTTTATTATTTATTTAATTTATTAATAAAATATCATATTCCTTACTCTTGCGCTACATAAAATTCAGCCGAATAGCAAACCCATAAAATATTTAAAAACAGTATGTAGAGACATTAGTTATTTTTGAAGCAGGAGATGCGATTAAAACAGTAATGCCTCGCCGGGACTTGAACCATGGACCTCTCGAATACGCATCCAGCGTGCTACCATTAAACCTCGAAGGTATGCTAAGAAGACGGGAGAAATACCTTATATACCCTCCTTTTAAACGGCGATTGGGGGACCCAGTCGCCAAATCCTGGCGATAGAGAATCATCATCCACCAATTTTTTTGCTCATTCGGCCGCCACTGTTACGTTACGGTTTTTGGAAGCAGGAGAATTAAATATGAGCAATGCCCTCGCCGGGATTCGAACCACGGACCTCTCGGATACGAACCGAGTGTGCTTGACCTCTATACCACGAAGGCATGCCAAGAAGGCGGGAGAAATACCCTGTATCGTTAGAATTACTGATATACAGTCTCGCGTGCTGAAGGTAACAATGTTGTAGGCCGTATAGTGTTAGCACTGTTCTGTTGCAATTTGTCGCGTCACCAAATGTTCTGGTACCAAATATTCTAGTCTTATGGTACCAGACGTTAAATACTAACTGTTATAATTAAAACCTGAAATTAAATAATTTGCCTACAGTAATATTAAAACCAAAATTCATTGCGTTGTGTATATCCTTCCCAAAACTAACCCGAACAACCCCTAAGACCAAGCAGGAGTACTGGTGTTAAGAACATTCACACAAGACATCATAAGAAAAACTCTGAATCAATTATATATATATAACCAAGAATATTTATTGCAGCATTATAAGGAAGACACTCAATCTTTCAACTTAAATTTCTAAATCTATGGTACCAGGGTGACAACTATTTAAAATAATGCATTTAGAATTATAATATATGTTGCTATTTTCAAATATGCACCGAGATGAATTAATCAAAATTTACACCGTAAAAATTAATATTAACTTTTCATATGCAGTTATCAAACTCTGCTGGCCAGCATAAAAATACACAGGAATTTAATGAATCACCGAGCATGGTGTCTTTACCAATATTGATAGAGATTACTTAGTTCAAGAAATTTCTTAATTTACTCAGGTAAAAATTACATACATCAATTTAGCAATCCCTTAGGCAGTT